>SPJY01005639.1:1296135-1355882 GCA_005191435.1 Raddia distichophylla | reverse complement strand
ATTTTAGTTTCGAATGTGTTTTTTTATTTATCTGTCTCATTCCATAAAAAGAAAACTTGATTCTGTTGATTACAAATGGTCTTGTGGCTTATTACTTCTTTTTCAATACTTAATTTACAGGAAATTGACCCAAAGGTAGAAAATGATGATTTCTCAAATGAAGGAATGGAAGGATTCCTTTCAGAACTAACAAACGCAATTCCAGGAGTTGATGAAGCTATGAGTTTTGCTGAAATGCTGAAGTAATTTTTGCCTCCCTTCTGGTGTATAATTGTTTATCATTCTTCCCTTTGTAGATGAAGTTTCTTACTCAGCCCACTTCTCAATCTCTAGCAATTATTTGAGCCTCATGTTTTTTCCTTGCTGCAGATTAGTCCAAACAATGGATTACTCTGTTGTAGTTTTTGATATTGCACCTACCGGTCATACTTTACGGTTACTGCAGTTCCCATCAACATTTGAGAAGGGTTTAGAGAAAATGATGGCCTTGAAAATTAGATTCGGTGGTCTGTTGAATCAGGTATTCTTTATAGTTTATACACCTCAAGCTATGGGAAAACAATAATTGTTGTCATGTCAGAAACACATATATGCAGATGTCAGTGGTGTTTTTCTACTCGTATTAGTTTGCTTTTATGGGAAATAACATGCTACCATATTAGTTCATGTTATTGTAGCCATACCTTGTATAAATTATAATAAAACAAACAAAATAGGAAAACGATACAGAAGCCACACATAACTAATAAACTTAAAGCTAAAAGTCACCTTAGGTCGCCATAGGAACTTCCTACATTCTTATCCCGAAGGACAGTCGAAACCTCCTCCAATTAAGAAAATTAGAAAAATATATGATTTAGCCTACAGGCTTTTAAGACATTCTATTACTCAGAACAGCCAGCCAACCCAACAAAAAGCCACACAGTCAAATGACCTCTTAACAAAACTATGGCCCTTGCATTTTAGCTAGAAAACCATACAGTGTCTTATGGCAAAAGCTACAGCTCCCCCAAGATGGGATATTATATGTAGTGTTTATCTTTTCTTTCATGTGGAGGCTCTGGGTTAATATGCCCAAGCCTAAGTTACTCCCATGTTCATGGTTTACTGGGTTGCGGTAAAATGAATTTATAAATTATAATTGCAAGCTCCTGTGTCACAGTCATGTGCTGTGCTTTGTTGCATCCACCAGAGTTTCATGAATCCAAACACAAACATTGTTTTGATAAGCTAGAATTTAAAGGTTTTTTTCCTGTGATTTAGCTTATTATGTACTCCCTCCGTTCCAAATTATAGGTCGTTTGACTTTTTTGACACGTACTTTAACCACTCGTCTTATTCAAATAATTAGTGAAAATATGAAAAAACTCAAGTCATTAATAAAGTACCTTTCATGATAGACTAAATCATAACAAAAATAAATTATAATTATAAAATTTTTTGAATAAGACGAGTGGTCAAAGTACGTGTCAAAAAAGTCAAACGACCTATAATTTAGAACGGAGGGAGTACTAAGCTGCCGCATCATTGCATTTCGACCATGAAGAAGAGAGTGGATTTCCTCAGAATCCTTATATCACCATCGTGAAGAAGACGGGAATCTTAGTTGTCAACATGCTCTCTTCATCTTTTTTTCTTACTACTTATTTTTCATGATATGTATTGTAGACAAAATATTTCTATTAGTCTATGAGTGAAGGAACCTAATGCAACTACTCATCAGCTTGAACTCCCCACATTTACATGATGCGTCATTTGTATATGTAGCCTACTTCGGGTATATTTCGTTAGTGTAGTATAACAAGATGATGTGTTATGGTTAAATTGAGTTAATCTGCTTCCGCTCCTTTCAGCTTGAACTCCCCACATGTTGCTAGGGGTGGCCACGAGCTGAGCCTTGTTGAGTGCTGAGAGTTTCTACATCTAGAATTCTGATTATGATAGAACAAATCATTCGTTGTACTTTTGGTTACTGTGTGGTAGGCTTCTGAAAGATTTGGGCCCCTTCATCTTGGGCGAATTAAAACCAACCAAACAAATGACCATGGATGGAACCATGACAGTTGTTCCCATTCCATCCGAGAAATCGTACATCATCGTCCAAGATGTTGCAACCAAACACACCTATATATACCGATCGAACCCCAAGTCGATCCCTAGTTTGCTTCGTATACGACCGTACGACCACAAATCAACTCGGGCCAAAAAATTACGTCATCCAAGTCGAGTCCGATTCTGATCGCCCGTCGTTCTCGACCACAAATTAACTCGGGCGGTAAAATTACATACTCATCCATGACTTGACGGTGGATTGGCCTAGTCAACTAAAATCTACATGGTGTGTGTTGATTTGATTAGAACACTAAAATGCGGTTGATGATTTGGTTTGTAGCTGATGTACGTAGTGGAAGTCTCCTCGGTCGCTTAAGGACCTATTGCTTGTGACTATTGGTGTCGACTGGTAGCTAATCGGGGGCTACTATCTGTTAAAGTATAAGTGAATTGCCCTCCTTTCCCCATCAGCTTAAGCTTTTGGGTGAATTGGTTAGGGCATGCAGCTCAATATGGTATCAGAGCCAGAGGTCTCGAGTTCGAGTCCTGGCCGGCGCAATTAAATAAGTCGCCCACGCTATTCCACGTTTGTTTGAGGCCTAGGAGAGCCTGCACGTGCGGGGGAGTGTTAAAGTATAAGTGAATTGCCCTCCTTTCCCCATCAGCTTAAGCTCTCGAAAGTAACACCTTAGTACTGTGCTCTAGAATTATGTTTGTATGAGTATGCGTATGCGCGTATCTCTGGATATGTAGATGTGTCTCTATAGCCCCTATCCCTCCCTTTATATAGTGTGGGGGGATAGGGTTACATGATCTTATCCAGTACATGGTACCGAATTCTGTTATATTAGCGCATGATGTGCACCAACATTTACAAGTATAAATCTCCTAATCGTATGGAGCTAAACTCTAACATCGGGAACATCCTTGGCGACCAAGTTACATGTAGCCCGAGTGGTCTTCATCTCTATCCAGCCGGCTTGGGTCGCCCCCCAATCGTTACCTCATGGGCCTTCTAGAGGATACCCGGGCCCATGTAGTCCACAATCGACCCGAGGCCAAGCTAAAAGGTACATAAAACACAAAAAAAGGTGTAACAAGGTGGAAAAATAAAGATAGAATTCCTTATTTGCCATTGAAATTTAAGCCAATCCCCAAACTGCCACCCAAAAAGTTGGCTTCCTTTAGATGCCACCAAAAGTTGAACTTTCACACCTAAATGCCACTACCGTCAAAGACGGTGTTAGTTTGGCATAGAAATGACAGTTTTGTCCCTCTTTCCTCGTTGTGTTGCTCTCATTTCTCTCTCCAACGCATAAAGAGAAAGAAGATGCTGTCAGGTAGGCCCCGTCAGGGTTAGAACATGCATTTTTGTGAAAAAAGGTTCATGTTGGCTCATTAACGGTGTTATAACGGTAGTGGAGGCTATCTCCAACAGGCTCCTGTAAAGCACCCTCTACTTTAAAATAGGGGATGGGTTCTTTCCTTATGTGCTCCAACAACATTCCTTATTCTGTTCCCTAAAATAGAGATTTTCTCTTCATTCCCTTATATGTAGGGGTTCTCTTTCCTCCCCCTATACAATTCTTCATATAGGGAACGCTGTTGGAGACGGCAAAAATATAGGGAGAGATTTTTTTAAAAGGTAGCCTGTATATGAGGCTATAGGTAATCAAATTTAGGGATTCCTGTTGGAGAGAGCCTTAGGGGTGGAAATTGAACTTTTGGTGGCTTCTAAGGGAAGCCAACTTTTTGGATGTCAGTTTAGGGATTAGTCTTAAGGAGTCCCTTCTTTACAACTTATTTAACTTATAAGTGACCAACTTATTTGGACCATACATGTCTTGCATGGTCAAAATAAGTTGACCACTTATAAGTTGAAAAGAATGGACCCAAAGTTCCAATGGCAAATAAGGAATTCTCTCAATAATAAATTTTATAGGCCATATTTGCATGAAATTGAGCGAAATCGACGCTCTCGAAAAACCAAAGGGGTATCCCTTTCAATTTTCTCTAAAAATTCAAAACTGCTCCAAAACTTGTGAAAATCTAGTGTCCAGTAGAAAGCATTCCTAAAGCAAAAAAAACACGTGTAACAAGATTGATAAACTAATTTTACAAGCCAAATTTGCAGAAAATTTCATGAAATTCGACGTTCTCGACAAACCAAAGGGGTACCTCTGATTTTTCTGATAAATTTTGAAGCTGCTCCAAAGCTCGTGAAAATCTATGGTCAGCTAGAAAACATCTTTAAAACATAAAATTAGGTGCAAGGTGGAAAATTAAATTTTACAGGCTAAGTTTGCAGGAAATTGAGCGAAACTCGACGTTGTCGAAAAAATAGAATACCATTTGAATTTCTCTAAAAATTTGAAGCTGCTCCAAAACTTGTGAAAATCTAGGTTCACTTAGAAAACATCCTTAAAACACAAAAAAAAAAAAGGTGTAACAAAGTGGAAAAACTAATTTTCCAGACCAAGTTTGCAGGAAATTAAGCGAAACTCGACATTCTCGAAAAACCAAAGGCATACCCCTTTGAATTTTCTCTAAAAATTTGGAGCGGCTCCAAAACTAGTGAAAAACTAGGTCCAGCTAGAAAACATTTTTAAAACACAAAATAAAGATGTAACAAGGTGGATAAACTAATTTTAAAGGTCATATTTGCACGAATTTGCGTGAAACTAGACATTCTCGAAAAACCAAAGGGTATCCTTTGAATTTTTTCCGAAAATTTGAAGCTGCTCCAAAACGTGTGTAAAATTGGGTTCAGCTAGAAAACATCTTTTAAACACAAAAAACAGGTGTAACAAGGTGGAAAAATAAATTTTGCATGCCATATTTTCAGGAAATTGAGCGAAAATAGATGTTCTCGAAAAATCAAAGGGGTGCCCTTTTGAATTTTCTCTAAAAAACTTGAAGCTGCTCCAAAACTCGTGAAAAATTTACATGCCGTGCCGTGCCTCATTTTTTTCCTTATTTGATTCATGCCGTGCCTTTTTTTGTTTAATGCAGGGCGACCCTGATCTTCAGCATTATATCTGTCATGGGTTTGTCACAAGAAGCGAGCTCAATAATTTGCTTTTGCATTGGTAGAGGAATAGTGAATTTCTAACAGCAAATCATGTAGCTGCTATGTGCCTTAACCCCATTAGGTTCCAACTTCCCAAAGGAACTGATGTGACAGCAGATGATGAGATCCGTTCGAAGGTCAATGTCAAATTCTTTATGGTCATTACTAGAGAGCAATACAAACAGATGGAGAATCTTGGACAGGTGGACGGTATGGGACTATGGAGTGGATACAAGGCCAAGGGTGCATTTGTCAAGGCGCACAGAATGGATTTAAAGTCCAAACGGAGATATATAAATGATGAGAACAAGATGACAGTTAGGGTTATGCAATTGTTTGGCAATGAGTGGTCACGAACACGTATGTGGGTTGATGTTATCAGGTATAGAAAAATAACTGGACATGCACTACCACAGCCAACCTACATGGTGATTGAATGGACCAAACATCCTAAAGATATTGCAAGAAGACACGCTGAGAGGAACTTTCATATTGAAGTTCTTCCACGTGGCAGTCGATGAGGCGAAGGAGGAGGAGGAGGAGGAGGAGGGAAGAGGTGGTGGTGGCCGTGGCCTTGGCGGCAGCGGCCATGGTGGTGGTGGCGGTGACGACAACAATCCCCATGTTTCTGCTGAAGCACTTGGTGACGAGGAGGAGGAGGAGGGGGGACAATGACGGTGGCGGTGGTGGAAGTTATCCTTGCATCCGCTTGGCGCTAACCGTTGCACATGGCGATACTCGTGTAGGAGACATCGGCCATGATGGCCATGATGTTGCCATTGTTGGAAAAGAGAATAATCTGTTATATGACACTAATTGGAAAGACCTCTATGCAAAGATCATGATTGAGAATGATGAATTAAGGAAAAGGTGTTTTCATCTCGAGATGGAACTTAAGAAGTACAAGTAGGGTGGAACACGAGCTCATTTCGAGCTTCTTTTAAAATTGACACAGATTGATTCTGTCGGTGTCTAGGAAACGAGCCTCGGAGGGCAGCGGGTCCACGGACCGGCAAACGAATTTGTAGTTGGAGTGAGGCCCAACGACAACCCTTCTTAGCAGCCCGGGGCGGCGGCTGAGCTCGCGGGGGCTCCGGCCACACGATCTTCCCGGACTACGCCTGGTGCGACTTGGCGATCTAGGTACAGATCAGTCGTACGGTGAGAGAGAAAGAGGGGGAGAGGAGAAAGTCAAAGGAAAATACAAACCGTGAAGACACAAGCGATTTTACCCTGGTTCTATATGATTTTAGTTATTTTTGTAGAGTAAATTTACAACCGAGCCCACGAGCCGAGCCGAAGCCGAGCCCAAGTGCATTTGAAGTTTGTCTAAAATTGACTAATTTTAATGTTAGAACAATCTAAAATTGAATCGGATATAATTTGAAACCGAGCCCAAAATTCAGAAAACGAGCTTTTTTTGTCCAGCCCTATCCCCACTAACACAAATATGAAATTAATTATAAATTGGTCCTGTAAGTGGATATCATCTAACTCCCTTTCCTGTTTGCCAAGCAGGGTAACATTACTAAGTCAATTGGAGACCTCTCAGAAGGGATATCAACCAAGTTTGTCTTTACCAAACTTGAAAATCTTAGTCCCAACAATACCAGCTATGCGGGACGATTTTATGGACGCTTTCAATTCTTTTCTTTGTGTCGCCTTTGAGAGCACATACTTATACCCACAGGCATACAAGTTCAAGGTAACTCAAACTCAATATTTGTGTTACTAATTAAATTGGATCTCTTGTTTGTGTTGATATACATGTTTAAAAACAACAAGCACACTGTCGTTCTTTATATACTTTTCTCCTTTGACATGCAAAGTAAATTATCTATGGATAGATTCTTATTTTTTCTTATGTGCGTTGTAAACTGCACAACAGTTCATTATATATTTTTACTTTTGGAATCTTTTTGCAGGAGCCTAGCAAGCTGTCAATCTTGTTTAACCCTATTAACATAATCTGTTTATACTGCAACAACTGCACTTGACATTTTGTATTAGTTAATTTAAGTTCCCAGTTCACTTTGCGGTTCTCTTTCATCAAACAACTCAGTAATCTAATTTATTTCATTATGAGTTAGGAATGAGATCTAACTGGACATAATGGCGATGCAGGAGATTTCATAATACGATGTAATGGTGATGGATCAATTAATATTCAACAATTTATTAAAAAGTTTCCTATTTTTTAGTGACCCATTACAGAAATCTCCAATTTATTTTATTATGAGTTAAGAATGAGGTCTAACTGGACATAATGGCGACGGAGGAGATTCATAATGGCGACGAAGGAGATTTGTTATATAATGTAATGGTGATGGATGGGATTTGATGATACAATAAGCCTCTATTTATATTCTTATTATACCGTTATGTTTTCGCCATGTGACACAATCCAAACCATATAGAATTAAATCTAGAATCATCTATAAAAAAATTATATGCTTTTATGTTTGCAAAAATATCTAACATAAGTATCGTTATATCTCATTTTATTCCTATTTTATTTTTTACTTATTGATTAAAAATAAGACTACACAATAAATATATAGTTTCTATATATTTATATATTTCATTGGGTAAATTGCATCAATGCCATTATAAAATTTCCACTTTGCAAAAATTTCACTCTTCTGTCTATGACATGTGGGTCCAGAGCAGACATTTCATTATCGCATGGGGTGACATTTTTTGCGAGTCAACGACTTTATAATGGCATGCGTGTAATTTTTCTATTTCATATAATGCATTTCTATGTAATATAACTTATAAAAATTATATTTTTAGAATATTCTAACGTAAGTCTGAATATCAACTTTCAATACATATTGCATCTAGTTTTTTAACTACATCTCATTATGTCATTGTTTTATTTGGATTTATTCATACAATATTGATGTGGTGACGTCTTGCACCGGTTCATCTAAGGGGTGGGTCCATATTAAGGTTTGCCCTGACCTGGCCCGGACTCGGTTCTATATATTACGTTACTTGTGAGCCTAACCCAACCCATTAACCATGTTGATGCATGTATTACTATCACACCATTACTATATTTGTGTATGTGGTTGGATTTTCATGTATCTAAGTGACTTGATTTGTGTATTTGGTGGCAAAGCTAACCTCCAACCAAACTTGATATGCGAATACAATAATTATCCAGTCGATCATATGATTACTTTCTTATAATTTCACTATTAGTTATGTTACTTATTGTTCAATGCTTGTAATTTAGCAGCTATGAAATTGCTATTACGGGAATTAGCCAACAGGAGGATGGACATGTGTATGTGTAATGTGTGGCTCGAGAATTTTTGAGACCATATTTATATCTTGGCTGCGGGTGATATTAACTAGCCGATTTAGGTGTTGTGCCTGGTTTCTTAAAAAAACTTTTCCACCATAGCTGTTGCTCAAACTAGACCTGTTGTGGGGACCCAATTTTCAATATTGAATATTAGAAATTGTTTCTCCAAAAAAATAAGAAACTTATCAAACAACTCATCAAGCTGCTTAGGATTAGAACTTTGGGTTTTTTTTACTTAGCTTTTTCTTACCAGGTAATAAAGACCTAAACAACTCCTTGGTAATATGGATTCTGCTATATGTCTCCACCTACTGTTTGCAATGTAAATATCTCTTCTTTCTATGTATGTTTATACTTCAAAATTCTGTGGTGATTCTGTGTTTTCAGCAGCTGGCTTGCAAAAAAAAAAAGAGCAGCGTTGCTGCACTCCGGACTCGAACCGCGTAGCAATTGATTACTATTATAGAGACCAAATGACCAATAGCAGCTGCTCGCCACAAGACATTCTCACCTTTCAGCATATTGAGAGAAAGAAAGATAACCAATGGCGAGTGGCGACTACAGGAAGCTGCTGAGACAAAAAGATGGGCTGTCAAAAAGGTAGAGAAGGTAGAATGGGCAGTTGGTCAGATCTAGTATGGATCGTACATGAACGATAGTTGGAGTCGGCGGCTCTCCTAGGCTTCCCTCATCCAGGATCTCTGGGGAAGAGGATCAAGTTGGCCTTTGCGTATATATTCTATATTATTAAAACAAAATTGCAGTTCAGTATCTAAGTATAAAAACTAAGAAAAAGCAGAAGGAAGGATTAATTTGCAACAATAGATGTCTTTCACATAGAACTAGAAAAAAGTAAAAGGGTTAGAAGAGTAGAAAGAACCTCTAATAAATAGTCTTGGTATCCTAAATATTGTCTAAAACGTCTACTGTTCTAAAACTGGAGGGAGTACTTTTATCGCATCCGACAGATCGATTTTAGTTCCGATCGATCGATCTTTTCTCCATTCTCCTCATGGTATGGAATTGGATCGTGGGCAGCCTCAGAGAGGGGAACCAAATCTACCAACCACACAAAGTCACAAACACCAGAACCAAATCGCCTTCTCTTCTCTGGAATCTCTGATATTTTAAGCAGTTCGTGTTTTGGGTTGGGCCGAGCCCCATCCGCCTCTCGCTCTCCTCCTCAAGTCTGCATGAGCATCCCCAGCTCACCCTGCATCAACCAACCTGTTAAAACACTGTAGCGATTCAAATTCAAACTGCAGGAATGAAACAGTGCAGAGCAAAGGAGCAGGGCGGGCAGCTGTGTGATGCAGGCCCTTGATAGGGGGCCTGCTGCTCATGCTTACAAGCCGGTATTGAAGCGCCGGTCGAGATCAATTGCACAGTAAAAGTGCTGCTTAGATACTTCAGACTATTTTTTGTTTCTAAACCAAAATAAACAGTTAGACTTGTCACACCCCTCGCCTATCAAATATGGACTTAATAGGCCCTTTGAATTATCAAAAGAGCTGTAATAGGGTTTTTTTTGCTACCATAGTGTCCACATGGACGATTTTCACTAGCGTAACGAACACGTGGTGTTCAACTCTCAATCTCTCCCCTCTCTCATCTCCCCTATTGCTGACCTCCTTCCACATGTACCAATTTGGTCCGACAGACATAATTGAAGGTAGTTTAGTCCGGTGGACATAGTTGAGGGACCAAACCAACTAGGGCAGGCTCTAGGGTTTCGTGGGCCCTAGGGCAAACAAAAGACTATGGTCTCTTTAGCTTTGGCCGTTGGGTGAAATTTCCTTTTAATTCTTAATATGATAAAAGATAAAGCAAATAGTAGTGCTAGTAACATACTAACATGTACTTAATTATTTAAAAATGTCGATGCTACAAACTAAAAGAGCAAGTAAAATAAAACTAGTATTATTACCTCAAATAAGAACCAAACTCCAATGACGTTTCACCTTCAGTCTTCGCATCGCACACGCAGTGGGCTTGTAGTCTGCCGGCCCGCCGGCCTTCACATCTGCAGTGCCGGCCTTGCTGGATATCTGGTTGTGGGCCCCCTCCGACATGGGCCCTAGGCGGTCACCCCTCCCGCCTAGGCCCAGATCCGGCCCTGAAACCAACACCTTTTCATGTCCAATTGCATAGAGTATATCTCAATGTGGAAGGTTGAGAACTCTACCCTACCAACAAGGGTCAAGACTCTCTTCCACAATAATAAAACCCAATTGCGAGCCTAACTCTTATAAACTCCTAGTCTGGTTGTATATGACCAATCTAAGTTCAAACGGACACACAAGCCTTATCCGACATGTAAAACTAGCAAATAAGCACTCCGCTGAGAAATTTTGAATGGATCGCGGATCTCACCTCAAAATTTATCCCAAGTTCCTCGGAATCTAGTGTTACATTAGGATATACAAGTACAACAGAAGTCTTGCTTTACAACCGTGAAAAATCAAAGCGAATCATACTTGACGCTAAAAAAATCGAACTATACTTGTGGATAGAGGGTATTTTGGACTAAATTGAGCATGGCCTTGTCGGCACTCGACAGTAAAGGGGATAATGGATGATTTGCCCTCAAGTTGGATCACCTTGTCCATTATCCCAACCAGGGAAAACGAAACTGCGGTTAACCGGTGCGGGTCGGTTTTTGAAAAACCGGTCGGCTAGGTTTAAATTAAATCCAAATTTGGTTCAAATTTGAAAATTCGTGAAAAAAATGAAAAACTTCCATAAAATAGTAAACATTATTATATGACTATTGGCTGAAATAGAATTTGAAAATTAGAAATTTTTATGCGTTTTTCGTTTGATATGAATAAAAATAAATAAATAAATAAATAAATAAAGGGAGAATATGCCAATATGCCATATATATGAACTGCGTGCCTCCTTCGGACCCCTACCCGTGACCGACACTTCCCCAGACCGAGCGCCCCAGCCTCCCCACCTCCCCAGTGCCCCCTAGTCCTCCTCTGCTCATCTCCCCTCCCGAGCGCCCAGCCGCACGGCTAGCCGGAGAAACTGACCGGTTAGCCGGCGAATTGAGCGGTTAACCGGCGGATCCAGCGGTTAGCCGGCGTGGATCGGCCGATTCGGGCGGCTAGACGGACCTTCGGGCTGTTAATCGGCGCGGATTTGCGGTTAGCATAGGTGAGGCGACGGCGCGGGCGTGCGCCCAGCGACTGCCTAGCGAGGCGCCAGCGGCTAGCCAAGCTAGCCGGTCGGCTAGCCGTCTGTGTGGCAGTGGTTGTCGCAGCCCCCCTCCCCGATTTGCTTTTTTTATTTGATAAATGCATTGCTAGTGTTAGGGTTAGGTAAAGATTAGGATTTTAGCATATTTTTTATTTGTTATTACGAAGAGATTTTGTGTTGCCATGCAGTGAGACGTTGAACAAATGGCGGATGAATCTAGCGATCCGGTTTGGGAGTATGGTCACAAAGTGAAAGCGGGATTCAAATGCAATTTCTGCAAAGAAACCAAAGTGGGAGGCGGCGCAAGCAGATTTAAGCACCACTTGGCTGGTCGTGGCAGCAATGTGAACCCTTGTAAATCAGTCCCTCCTGAGGTGAGGGACTTCTTTCGACGGTACCTGAATAGAACCGCCGAAAAAAAGACTAAGAAAGTTAGAGAGCGGTTTAGATTGGAAGAAGTCGTAGCATCGGCAGGGAGAGGTGGAGGGGCTTAGCAGGAGCAGGGGCACCACATAGGGGGTTATGGTAGTGGTGCAGGAGGTTGGCAAGAGCAGGGGCACCACTACGGGGGTTATGGCACTGGTGCAGGCGGTTGGCATGACACACCGGGTGATGACAGTGGTGCAACACGCCCTAGGTGGCACCCAATGACGGGGGGTTTCGGGACAGCTGATCTTGGTGCTTTTGGGAGTGGTAGACAAGGATGGCAGCAGCAGTACATGGGGGGTTACAACGAGCAAGAGCAATATGAACGGGCCATGGCTGCGTCGAGGATGGAGTTAGACTTTAGGGCGCGAGCAGGAGAAAGGTATGAGCATGGCGGTGGAAGTGGGGGTGGTGCTCATGAACCTGAGCCTAAACTAGGGAAGCTGCGGCAAAAGTTCTCGCGATCGAGCTCACAAAGGGAACCTCGACATATCGATACCTCAACCACGGTTCAGCCAAGAATTGAGTCAATTGACAGAGGCAGGTTCTCAGTCTCGCAGGAAGGCAAAAAGGCAAAACGTTTGCTTGGCATGGGGTGGGCCAGATGGTTTCACGCGTCCGACATTCCTAGGAGGAAAGCCGAGAGTCCTTACTTTGTCGCTGCCGTAAGGGAGACACAATGACTAGGTAAAAAAAGTTAAAATTATTTTTCCTACTTTATGCACTACTTTGTTGGCAACTAATCATACTTTGCCATAAGTTGCTTTTGTAGGAGAGACGGTGCAATCACCGTCCGGTCGGGATATTGATTGAATATACTTAGATGACGAGGAGGCAGAGATAAAAAGAGAGATGGACGCGTGGAAACAAGATTGGGGTCACTATGAAGTGACTGTAATGTGTGATTCTTGGACGGGGCCGACTGGTATGAGCATCATAAACTTCATGCTGTTCTGCAATGGCATAACTTACTTTTACAAATCAGTAGATGCAACGAACCAGACACATGACACTAAATTCCTCATCGAGGTATACTTCGTCTATTTTGTTGGAGATTTACGCTCTACTACCGTCTATGTAATGTGGACATGTTTTTCATGCAGACAATACATAAGGTGCTTCTGGAGGTAGGGGTGGAGAATGTTATCCAGATTGTCACGGACAACGGTGCCAATTACAAGGCGGCGTGTTTGAAACTAAGTAAAAAATACCTGTCTATCGTTTGGCAGCCCTGTGTGGCTCACACTATCAACCTGATGCTGAAGGATATTGGGGAATTCTCCAAAAATAAAGCAATCATTGATAGTGCAAAGAGGATATGCCGATGGCTATATAACTCTAGAAAGCTTCATGCTATGATGAAACAAGCCATTGGTGGAGAGTTAGCGAAATGAAACGCAACTAGATTTGGCACCAACTACATTTTCTTAGCGAGCTTTTTAAAGCATAAGAATGCCTTCATGAGGTGGATGGCAAGTCCAGAGTTCCAAGCTACCTCTTACTGCCAGTCTGAGGACGGACAATATACACATCGAAATTTATCAAATCTACGTTGGTGGTCTAGGGTTAAAGAGTGCACCGATTCAGTGGAATACTTGTATGCTTTTCTCCGTATGGTTGACCAAGACAAGTTTACATCCATATGCAACGTGCTACCAATGTATCGTGATGTCCGTGAATGGATGTTCAACGACATCCAAGAGCCCGACCGCACGCACTATCTAAGGGTTGTTGATAGCAAGTTTGGAGATGTGGTGTATGACACTTATGTTGGGGCAGGTTGGTACTGAACTGTTTTACTAAATTGTGTAATACTAGATATCCATTATTAAATTGTGTATTTTTTCCATGCAGCTGCTGTTTTGAGCCCATCGCTCCACTTCAGTAGGGGCACTACTGAAACCATGCTAGCAGATCTGCGATGGGCATTTGATAGAATGACAGACAGTGTTACCGCTGCCCAAGCATTGGTGGAAGCATATATGTGGAGGAGAAAGAGTGGTTCCTTCGATGGGCAGACTGTTTATCAAATGGCGATACATGAAAAAATTAACCTAGGTAATTGTGATTTGCAATCTACCATTCTACAATAATGGTGGAGCATACTACTTACCAATGGATGTTGGATGTTGTTCCGTGTAGGGCAATGTTGGAGCATGTTTGGCACGGACACGCCAACGCTTCAAAAACTTGCCAAGAAGCTCGTGAGTCAGGGCGCGTCCTCTAGTGGATGTGAGAGAAATTGGAGCACCTTCGCCTTCATTCACACGAAGCCCCGCAACAAATTAGGATATAAGAAGCTCCACAAGCTTGTTTTCGTTTGTTACAACTCAAGATTTCGTCTTGAGCGGGTAAAAATTCAGCGGAGGGAGATAGAATATGACCCTGCAGACCAACTCTTAGTGTTTTCAATTGCAGGCAGGAACAGCCCAATGTTCGATTGGTTGGAGAATGAAAGGTACGGCCATATGCCAAATTATTCTAACATAAATTCTAGCATATGCCAAACATGCTGTCTAAATTCTAGCATAGGTCATAAAAATCTAATTTGCATGGTATGTTTGTTACTTTTGTTGTAGGTTAAATTCTACTTCAGTTTTAGATGAGGATAGCACTGACACTGACAACCCACTGCCATCATCATTTGTCGTAAATCTAGAAGACCCCGGCACTATTCAGAAAAAGACCAAGGGCAAAAGTATAGACGAGTGGGTTGAGGAGAATGTGGGAGACACCCACATTGGTAAGAGAAAAACTCGCTTGCCTCCTCCTATCAAGCGTTTATCGAAGAGGGCGAACGGGAAGAGGCTGCCCACGAAAGATGATGATGAAGAGGATAGTGATGCAAACGAGGAAGAAATTGCAAAAAGTCCCCCGTACCAAGAATCAAACGACAATTTATCCTCAGATGATGGGGAGGATGATGACGGGGATGGCGGTGATGAGGGGGGTGATGGTGAGGGTGGCGCTGATGATGGGGGTGATGACGAGGGTGGTAACGAACCAAGCTTTCATCCTGTGACCAAATTCTACCCACAAGATTTACACCCTATCTCGCAGGGAGCCACTAGGCCCAGGTCCTCCACGTCTAGAAGGAGCAAGCAAGACAACCCGCAAGATTATGATAGCTCAAGGTTTGTGAGTGGTGCTTACACGGGTTATCAATTTTATCCTCCCCCTCCCCATATGCTCAAGCAAATCCATATATGAGGAAGATATATGAATGGAAAATGCTAGATTATTATGCAACTCTATATCAAAGTTGGCAAGACAGTGCCTGGATCACAGGATTGAGTTGGGATGAATTTAGAGCAGACTTAACGAATAAACATGGTATAATAGTCATTTCTAAAGAGGAGTACTACAGGGCATACCCTGATGCTGGAACATGATTTTATTGATAGAACTTACAACGGTAATATTTTGTTCCCATTGCAAAGTTACATCTATTTCTTTATAACATGCATGTGTAATTTTTTTTAGTCTCATTTGTAGGTGCCGGAGTGCCACTGTCTCCCTCCATTCATCATTACTGATTAATACGCTTGAGGATCTAAACACAGAGGATCTAAAGAGCACGTTTTTTAAATTCAAATTTAAATATGGCCGGTTTTTCCTCATAATTTCCAGTTAACCGCGAAAACCGGCCGGTTAGCCGAGCCGGGCCTCCCTCGGTTTTTTGGGCTCGGCTCGGTTATGTAATCACTGATCCCAGCCATCCAAACACAGAGGATCTAAAGAGCACGTTGGAATTCTTCAAGAAAAAGAGAACACATTGTAATTGTAATAATAGCACATGTGTTCTAAGAGAGTACGTCGAGTACGAGTTCTCTTCCATAATTACATAGGGATGTATGCATAGCAGATATTTCCTATAGAATTCAATTCTTCCAAAATTCGTCCATCCATGCATATTCACATCACTCACAGGACATAGCGAGAGCCTGAACATCAGGATTCATTAGGAAAGGGAATTGTTTGTGACGGTGACGGCAGGTAGATTTTAGGGTGACATGGTATCCACATCAAACTCGTTCCTCTGTAAAAAATTATTACATAAAATTAATGTTTGAAAATTTTGGAAGTCGAACATTCATTTGAATTAGAAATTTCAATATCTCAAATTTTAAAATCCTATTTTTTTAATTTGATAATATGAATCCCAAGAAGTTTTCTAAACCAAAATATCAGATTTTTAAGCTCCCAAAAAACAAATTTCAAAAACCAAAACTATCCAAAAAAAATTTAGTCCTTTAAATTTTTATTAAAAAATCTAGCTTTGAAACCTACAATTCGAAAATCCAAAAAAAATTACAATATTTAAAAAAATTAGCATTTATATTTTTTATTGTATACCTTTATATTTGAAAATTGAATTTAAAAATCCCAAAAAATGATTTACATAATCCAAATTTAAAAATTCCTAAATTTCCACAAAAATTGAACATAACAATAAATAGTTTAAAAACAAAAAATTTGAAACTTTGCATTCCTTTAAATTGAAAAGGAATTTCAAAACTGAAATTTTGGATTTTAAAATCCAACATCTAAAAGTTTTAGAATCTGAAATATTTTTTAACATCCATAAAATTGAAAGTCTAACAATTTGAAATTTTAAATTGTTTAATTTGGATTTTTATATAATTTATTTAATTTGATTTTTTTAGGTAGATAACGTTGTGACATGGATGACATTTCATTTTAAAAAGAGAAGTCCTTGATTATCTTTAGCCTAGGGTGCTACCCTTTGTAAAATCTAGCCCCCATCAAAGTCCTATGGGCTTTGGATATAATAACATTATGCACTGGCTGTGGGATGTTTTTAATCCATATAATCCATGTGTTTTCATGCAGAGCATGAGTTTATCTGAAGACTAGTTTTACGCCTAAGACAAGGACGTTCGAATATGGAAGGAGATTCTAGCCATGAACTGATGAACATGTTGTGCTTACGGTTGTATGTCATGTATCACCCGATTCATGAAAGCAAATGAAAAGGACCATTCTGTTCATCTAACTAAACAAAAAATAGAATCGTTTCATTCTTCTAACTAAAGAAGGAACAAAGAGCATTTCATCCGAGATGTTGTCTAGTGACAGACTAGAAATCGTCTGATGTAACCACCCCTCAAACCAAACACTTTACGGTCTATTTGCACTTTTACAGCCCATTTGCAACCCATTCCTCCTCTCAAATGTCTATTCATGAGAAGGATTTTTTAATATGTATAACGATATAAGATTTGAGGTACTCTAAATACAAAAAAAATTCCCTTCTCTGCTGGGCATAGACTACCAATATTGAGCACGTTCAATCGATCCCAACTTAAAGCATCTTGTTTAGTATGAAAAAAAATAAAATAAATAAATAAATAAATAATATTAAAATGTAAATGCCATTAGTGATGGCCTTCGGAGTCTCCTATAATAAGTCGTATTATAGGCAGCACACGGCACTGCCCAGTGCCCACTTCCCCACTACGGCAGTGTGACAGAGTCCACCACCCACCAACGGCGATGCGTCGTGCGCTCGAGTGGACCCCACCCCTCCCCCGCTGCTCACGGGCCAGGGCCCCCACCACCCTCACGCCCCGCCATCTTCTCGAAGCTTCTAGTAGGTTCCCATTCCACCGCCACCGCTCCACCCTGCTTCCCCCGCAGCCGCCGCCCCCCGACGCCCCGGAGCCCGAGGCGACGGACGTCGCCTGCGCCGTCTGCGCGGAGCCGCTCGAGTGGGTGGCCTACGGCGCCTGCGGCCACCGCGAGGTCTGCTCCGTCTGCGTCGCCCGCCTCCGCTTCGTCCTCCACGACCGCCGCTGCTGCCTCTGCATGACCCCCTGCCCCGCCGTCTTCGCCACCAAGGTCCGCGCGCCCCTTCTAGGGTTTCGCTTCGCTTTCCCCCCCATCTCCCCCGCGCGCGCCCGCTCGCGTTTGAAAAATTCGAGCCGCGCCCTCACCGCCGTCTGATTTCTCGTTTGCTAGGCAATGCGGGACCGCACGAAGGTGATCGGCGATTTCTCGGCGCTCCCTGCCGTGGCGGCCGAGGGGAAGGTGGGCGAGTACTGGTACCACGAGGGCACGGCCACGTGGTTCGACAACGCCGACCATTACAGCATGGTGCGCGCGATGTGCCGGCTCTCGTGCAGCGCCTGCGACGCCACCAGCGACAGGGGGGAGAAGGGCGGTAAGGCGGCCAAGGCGAAGCGCAAGAACAGGTTCCAGAGCATTGCGCAGCTGAAGGCGCATCTGTTCAGCCAGCATTGCCTGTACATGTGCGACCTTTGCTTGGAGGCAAGGAAGGTGAAGTTACTGATAGCCTAATAGGCTAGCACATACTGTCCTACTGTTCTAACTTACTAAAGAGTAAAGATTGTTGCTGGTAGCATCTATTATTTCCACGCTATGCTTAGGAAAATAACTAAGTGCAGCAGACTTAATTTTTTTTTCTTGTATAAAGTTCCCTAGTGCGGTAGACCGGCAGTGCCCTATGCCAAATCCAATCCATACAAGATAGGCATTTCTTTGTCATATGTGGTTAATAATTTAATATAATAATTCGCAGGATCCATTGGTGCGTTGTGCCATGAGTTCCAGTTAGACAGCAGCAGCTCAGTTAATACCAAACTAATGCTTTTGCATAAATTTGTTTGTTGTCATATAGCAATGCAAGTACTATTTGTCCAAGACTACGACGTTTGTAAGGGCTATACATCCATGGATGTAGATCCCAGAATATTTCCATTATCTAAAAAAGTGATGCAAGTAATTTGCTATGTGCTGAGCTTATCCCTTTCCTGGTAGCAGAATTCTGTACTTCTGCATCAGCTCAACACATTCTATTCCTTGTTTTTATCCACCAATGGATGAGTAATACCCCTAATTCTCTAATCCTATCAGTCTCCTTTCTTTTTTGCCACTGAATGTTTCAGTATGTTGATATGAGATGGCAATGTACAATGGATTAGATACATAACATTTGGGACCTCTTGTGCACAATGATATTTTATAATACTGGCTTGATATGTACATGCTTGCTTTAATTAAACCCATTGGGGTTTTTTTAATGAAAATTCTTTTTAAAAGGAAAAAAAAAAGTAAAAATGTGCTCATGAGGATTTGGACCTGGGACCTTGCCTATTCTACCATGCAGGGGACAACCACTGAGCTATCAGTGCATTGCTATGAGCTATCTGACATTTCTATGAACAGACTTCTACATATCTCATCAAATTCATGCTAAATCTTATCCCCCCCTGGGTTCGTCCAAATATCGATCTATTTCTAAAACCCTAACGATGTTTGGCGTGATGAATGCAACTTTAAAATTTATGCCTGTTGCTAAGTTATTTTCGTTTTATTTAGTAGTGTAAAACTTGTTTGAAGCTACATCCTGATTATCATGATCAAACACTTGCTTGTAGCCTCCTTAATGGGGATACATTATATCCCATGATTTTCTGTCCTATACAAATACAGTAGGCCCCTGAATTTTTTGTTGCCTTGATCAGGTATTTATTTGTGAACAGAAGCTTTATACAGGGTCACAACTAGATCAGCATATTAAAAAAGGTGATTTGGAGGTGGATGGCTCCGAAGTTGAGTGTGGTGGCTTTGTAGGGCACCCAATGTGCAAATTTTGCAAAAGTCCATTTTATGGAGATAATGAATTATATACACATTTGACAAGGGACCATTATTCTTGCCACATATGCCAGAGGTACTCTGCTACCATTAACTTATTAGCTGAGGCACAAGTACATAAAATGTTATCACTGACTTTGTGTTAGTTTACAGGCAAGATTGTGAAAAATATGATTATTTCAGGAACTATGATGGTTTAGAGGTATGCTATATCAAGCTGTTATGCTTGCATCAAAATAAGAGAATTGTCTTAGGTTTATGCTGAAAATGGACAAATAATATGTGACCAAACTAGCATACACATCCTATAGACATTGAATCGAGCAGCAACTTTATACAATTATATTAGAAAGATATGGGAGCTAGCATACAAAACACTGCATGAAAATTTTATATTCGTATCCAAAAGTCAATATTTACATAACATGTATATTTAAATGTAAATTTGTTTCTTTGAGCTGTATTAATAAGGACTATCTTATGTTTGGCCCATCAACATTATAGGTGAACATTTTTGAATCATTGGTGTTATATAGACAGTAAATTACTCACTGTATTTTTAACATGAAACCATTTGGATATAAACATGATTTCATTTTGGTGGCCATTCATGTTTATGATCCATTTTCACCCCCTATATTATTTTACTGCATGTTGATCTTATGAGATAATTTAATGTCACACTTGTATTAAATTTGAAGCTCTAATTTGACAAGATTCTGGAGAATCAATGTCAAAGTTTTTGTTAAATTTATGTTGCAATTTAACATGATGCTTGTGCATATTCAGATGCATTTTAGGAGTGACCATTTCCTCTGTGAGGATGAAGGATGCTTGGAGAAGAAGTTCATTGTCTTTGAAAGTGAAGCAGAAATTAAGGCAAGTCAAGAAATGACTTTATATATGGTTCACTCACATTCACTGGAGCATGTCGCAAGCTTAGTTCTTGACAGTTGACATTTGAAAATGCTTGCTTGATTTTACTTTTCTTTTTATTCCCTGCAGAGGCACAATTCTGTGGAGCATCAGGAGCGAATGTATCATGCTCAGAATAATGCGCTCCAGGTGTACACTTGATTCTGCCCCATTTTCATTCTTGTGTTATCCTTGCACAATCATTGACATGCCTGTATCTTCATACTGATGGCAAAAAGATGATAATCAGTTGTGAGATTAATTTACCTTACCAATCATTGTCAGATTCCAGCCAGTTTTGGAGACTTGAGTGAGCAAGTGCATAGTGACATAAGATGTAGGAGGCATAATGTTCGCCCTCTTGGTGCTATCAACAATACCTCACTATCTGTGCAAAATGGCTTGGGAATTCAAGTTGATTCTGTTGCAGTGCCCTTGCGATCATTAAGTATTCATTCTAGTTCTGTGCAATCATCAGAAGCAGGCCGGAGCTCTGGGACAAACTCTGTATTTCAGCAATCACACTTTTCTACCCTTTCCTGCCAGGAGGTCCCTATGGCAAGAACAGGCCCTATTCTTGAAGAAGCTGCATTACCTTCTATATCTGAACAATTAAGATATGCGCCTGCTCTTAGTCAAAGCTCAAGGAGTGTGGCAAGAATAGAGGATGAGCCGTTTCCCGCTTTATCAACCACTAGCAACAGGAGTGCTGCTCTAATGCAGCAGGGGTTAAGAAAGCTAGCAGAGAACACTCATACATCTGGGCTCCGACAGCATAGGAAGGGAACTGTGAAATCACACTATTCTGTTCAGTCTTTGTCCCTTGACAATACTGATCCAATCGATTCTGGTTCAAGTGCTTCCCCAAGTTGTCCTATGCCAACGCCAAGTTCTGCCATCAGTGGATCATTGATTCTCGCTTCTGTTGGAAATGAAAGTCCAGAACCACTTGTGAGCAGCCATACTTTGGGCGTTGTGGAAGATGTTCGTGCAGCAAATAAATCCCTGGTTGAAAGAATGCAGGCTGCGTTAGGAACGGATCAGGATAGGTTCACTACATTTAAAAAGATCTCTGGGGAGTACCGTCAAGGTGTTATGGGTGCTTCAGAGTATCTTTCACACGCCAAGCAATTTGGTCTCTCGCACCTTGTTCTTGAAATGGCCAGGTTGTTGCCTGATCCTCAAAAGCAGAAGGAACTCACTGATGCTTACTACGCCAGTTTGCGTCTTGCAAGCCTCCAAGAAAATGGTGGTGGAACTGCTAGCAGCTTGAAAGAAGGCATCCGAAAAAACAAGGGGAAATGGAAAATCCCTGATGCTACAGAAACCACTCGCGCTGCAGATGATTCAGTAGAAGATAAGTCCTTGAGTGCTGCCAGAAAGCTTCAGTCAAATGGCATTCCTCAGGAGGGAAATTCCAGGGTGCTGCTAAGAGAAGGGTGTGGAGCTGGAGCAGCTGGTCATTCTGATGATGGATCTTCTCAGGTGCAGCAACTGGGGCTGCCTGTGAGGGGCGTCTGGCAAAGCCGTGGAGGCCAGAGAATCATCTCGAGAAATGCGGGGAGGTAAGTTGGTGTTTGCAGCTCTAGATAGAACCTGCCACCTCAGCTGCCGCGAAATATCGACAATTTTGCGCTCGGGGGTGTACGCGCGTCTGATTAGTTAACTATAGCTTAACAAGTAGGGAAGTAATTATGTTATGTGTTTGCCCTCTGGTTCTTTGGCTTGGGTCTTTTGGGTTTTCTTTTGGCTGGACGCAACATAGCAATTAGCAAGCGTCTGAAATCTCAATGGTGGGTTGGGGCTTCAAAGCCCGCAGCACATTGTGTGGTCGAGTATTCGAGTTTACCTATGGGCTGTGTGTGTGGTGGCTAGTTCACTGATTGGTGGAAGAACATGTGATCAGATCAATGTTATCGCCAGGAGGACGAATGTAAATGTAAAGTTGAAATTATTCACGTTGCTTCTCTTTATTTAACATCCATTGCACACGTGCAGATGTACAACGGACCGAGGAATCATTCAATTGGTATCCTCTGCCTTCCCGTCATGAACTGTTCATCATGAAATCAATACCGATTTAAGGCTAAGGGCGTATATTTTATATTCTGTCGAGATTATCTTAAGGGTATGGTCAATGCTAGATCTAAAACCTAGCCTTAGCCTCAAATTTTATTATTCGCAGGCATAAAATTTGGAGCTGAGGCAGCTTTTGAGGTTAGCATTGAACATGTTGTAATATGTAGGGGCTGTTTGGTTGATGCCTAAGGTTACCAAAACTTGCCACACCTAAGGTTTGTCAGGTTTGACCAAGGTAGGTATGTGTTTGGTTCATAGCCACATTTGTGGCAAGATTCCTTCTTTTTTACGTGGGTTCTATATGTAAGTGAGACATAAAAGTGTGGCAAGATTCTCTTAGCCTTGCTAAAGTGTGGCCAAGATTTTCATGAACTAACCTTAGGCAAGTTAGTTGTGGCTAGTTGTGGTGTAATCTTTTGTTGAGAGATGCAAGTGTTGCACGCGAATGTGACTTAGTGGGCTTTTTTATTAGGAGATGAAGAGTTACGTTAAGAGCATTGCTAGTAGTATTTCTATATTCCTCTAAATCACTATTCGTTTTCTATATTTAGAGATTATCTAGAGCCTCTGGAGGGAGTCTCTAAATTTAGAGACTGAGATAGAGGCTCTACTGAATGGGTATAGAGACTGAGACTATCCGTAATAGTGTTTTAGGGAACGATTTAGAGAACCTGTTAGGGATGCTTTAAGACATTGAGGCAAGGAAATAATCTCAAGAGATGTACAGCTAAAATTGACATCTCATATTCTCATTGATACATGAGGTATCCGCCCGCAGGTTGATTAAGCGGTCAGAGAGTCGAGCGATTAACTAATCCGGAATCACCGCTAGGCGCTAGTGTACGTCTGTTTTTTTTTCAGGTCTGTCTAGGTGTCTGACAAATCGACCTTTTTTCCTCGGTCTCCTTTTGTTTGTGAGCGTATAGCCAATAGGATGCAAAGTATAAGGCGTACGTAAATACGACGGCAATAACTCTGCCACCTAAAGCCAGCAGTGAATTAAAAGTACTGCCTCCAACAGTACATGTCTGTGCGATAGCATGTGGCAACATAAAAGCTATTTGCTTGCATCAGTTATATATCATTTACTCTCTCTCTCTCCGTCTCTGTGTGTATGTGTGTGTGTTTGTTTCCCATGCCTAGCTGAACACCGGGTTGCAACTTGCAATGCAGTACTCTGGTGATTATCCATTAAGCCTGCCTCCGGTCAGCTGTGCCGTCCGATCCTAAGACCTCTAGGAGTACGTCTTAGAGCAAAGCTAGCAGCAGCTTTAAAAGCTGCTGCAAATTCCCATACTGCAATTTACAGCTTATGCAAACATCCTTTCAGACTTTACACTACACTCTAACTCTAAACGATTCCCTAAAACACTATTGCGGATAACTCCAGTCTCTATAACGTTCCAGCAGGGTCTCTATCTCAGCCTCTAAATTTAGACTCTCTCCAGAGTCTCTATATTTAGAGACTCTCTAGAGAATCTCTATATCTTTTTAAGGATAGAGACTCTACTGGAGATGATGAAAATATAGGGAACGAATAGTGATTTAGAGAAGGGATATAGAGAACGAAATATAGAGAACCTGCTGTTGATGCTCTAAGGCGTACATAAATACGACAGCAATAACTCTGCCACCTAAAGCCAGCAGTGAATTAAAAGTACTGCCTCCAACAGTACATGTCTGTGCGATAGCATGTGGCAACATAAAAGCTATTTGCTTGCATCAGTTATATCATTTACTCTCTCTCTCTCTCTGTTTACTCTCTCTCTCTCTCTCTCTCTCTCCGTCTGTCTGTGTATGTGATGTGTGTATTTGTCTGTGTTTGTTTCCCCTGCCTAGCTGAACTCCAGGTTGCAACTTGCAATGGAGTAGTAGTTACTAATCTAATTCCTTGGTGATTATCCATTAAGCCTGCCTCCGGTCAGCTGTGCCGTCCGATCCAAGACCTCTAGGAGTACACGTCTTAGGGTCTCCGATTAAGAAACATCTCAGTTTGGAACTCATTAATTCAGGGCAGCTAGCAATTTGGAAGGAACCCTGTCTAGATCAAACTCATCATTGTGTATTTGATCAGGGCCATTTCTCGTGAATAGGGCACACATGTTTCATAGCACTCTTTGATTCGTTGTTTTAGTTTAGTTCTGATGCAATTTAAAATTTTCATTGTAGTATAATGTTTTGAAATAATTTTTTCAAGACATTGTAGAATTTTTCTAAAGATAAAAAAAAAATGTAATAACTTGTTTAGCTTTTTCATACTTTTTCAAAGGTCGTCAATGTTCCAACTATAACAACAACTAAAGTAAAACAAAGAATTAAAGAGAGACATAGTCGGCCGCTTAAGATTGGAGAAACATCAAACGAAATGAATCGGCAAAAAATAAGCAAATTGTATAAACCAACAGAAGAAGATGCATGATAATAGTACTCCATTTAATCATTACAACAAAGAAGGCATTTAGCATTGTTCATGCCTCGAGAACAGTGGAGTACACTAGTACATGACGAACCAACTTAACACCATGGACCTAGTTAATTAATTTAACAAACCAACGAACACAGCCAACACATCGATCGAACCCTCCAAACGCAAACGCAGGTAATTAAAACTTAAAAGTAAAGCGCTAGGTAATTAATAATTATAGCTAGCTAGATAGATAGATAGTGCAAAGCTAACTGCACATATGAATAAACGCGCGGCGTATAGCGCCCACAAGACAAAAACCCATGCATGCATGCACTACGTACGTATAGTATTACGTGTAGCATCACCACCGAGCCAAACACACTACCGAATCTACCCCCCGCCGGTGAGGTTTCAGGGCTTCTTGGCGTGCTCGTCGACGGCGGAGGCGGCGGTGGCGGTGGCGCCGGCGCCGGCGGGGGAGCCCGGCATGCCGCCGAGGCCGCCCAGCCCCGGGGAGCCGCCGCCGAAGCCGCCGAGGAAGGGCATGCTGCCTATGCTCCCGGAGCCGGGGAGGCTGAAGCCCGGGATGCTGCTGCCGCCGGGAAGCCCGCCGGGCAGCCCGCCGAACGCCGGCGACGCGCTGCCGAAGCGGTCGAACGGGGGGAAGGTCGTCGGCTGCACGACCGCGTCCTTGCTCGCCGCCGCCGCCGCGGCCGGGTCCGCCGTCTTGATGTTCCTCGCCTCGGCGACGCCCGCCACCGCCAGGACGAGCACCGCCACCGCCGCCGCCATCTTGCTGGACTTCTCCATCTCTCACAGCTGGCTAGCTAGCTTCTTGCTGCTCCTCGACGAGTGACTCGAGCTAGAGATCGACTTGTGGTCTACGAGTGTGTGTGTGGGGGAGCTAGGAGAGAGGCGGCGAGGTGTTTTATAGCGGGGGAGCGAGCTGGCAGCGCCATTGAAGAGGCGCAGCTCAGCGGGCTGGGGCACGGCAGCGACGGTAGGTGGGCGGCGTTAAGGAGACGCTTTAAACGAGGGGGTACCTGCTGCTGTTACTGCCATCCTGTGATCCCCATTAATATTTTTGCTCTTACATAGCTCGATCAATAGACGCATCAATTCAATGCAATGGGAGGAGAAGCAAATGAAATGGGGGAAGAAGAAGAAGAAGAAGAAAAAAAAGAATTCAGAGTTCAGATCTGGTTGTGGTTGGTAGTTGCCAAGGCAAAGGCAAATAGGCAATCCGTGTGTGGTTTCAAAATTCAGGGAATTTTTGACCTAGCTTGGGGAAGCCACTGGGAACTGAAAAGAAGAGAGGTAGCTGGTGGTAGCTGTAGGTAGCTTTTCTTGCTTGATCTCTTTAGGTGAAGAAAGAACATAGAAGTAATTGCTTCGAGATGTATAAAGATAGGAAAGATCAGGTTGCACTGGTACAGCCGATGTAGCGTTGGCTAATCAAGGAAGAATATTGAGTAATTGCTCAAAGATAGAGAGAGAACATCAGAGCTGGAAGCCCTTGAACCATATTGCGTGACAGTGACTTAGTGAGATGCGCCTACTTGACACATGATCATTTCTCATGGTCTCGACCGAAACATCTCCGTCAAATGAGGGATAATGTTTGTCCTTCCAATATATAAGCAGGTGCATTTCTACATTGGTCGGGCAACTAAAGTCTCATTAATTTCTTCTGCCCTAGCGCTATACCACGCATGTGGTTATAATAAGGGTTGTTGTCAAGATGCAGCGTATCTGATTATTTTCATATGTCGACGGGATATAGTGTTGAAAAAACTAAATTCTTTGATTTATTGCACCCGTTTTTTTAAAAAAATCTTGAAGCCGCTAATCAAAGTTTTAAAAAATACTAGAAACTAAGCGAAACAAAATTTTCAATTCGCTTCTACAAGCTCTCAAAATTCTCTCAAGAAATTTAGTAGATTATCAGATACATTGGGTATTTGGGTCTCGAGGTTGGCATCTAAGAAGTTGTTCTATTTAGTTTCTAGTATTTTTTAAAGGTTTCATTAGTTGCTTCAATATTCTTTAAAATCAAGATCAATAAATCGAAGAAGTTAGTTTTTCACACAACCCCATCCCGATCGTCAACGTTTCGAGATAATCGAATACACTATCTCGAGAACAACCCATAGGAAGATCTTGCCAATTTTTGCCATGATCCCTCTTATGCCACACGATCAATTTTGTAAAATCATCTGTGATAATTTTGCTGTAGTTTTTTTTAGCAAACGGATAGGAGCTAGAAACTGCGTGCCTTTTTACTAAGAAAGCAATTGTACATAATTTATTTGGGAAAGTTGTCCCAGGAAATCAAGAACACCCGACTCTTCCATCCCCTTGCGGTCTCTCTCTTTCAGCCCCAAAAGTACCTCCCAGAAAATCAAGAACACGCGACTCTTCCATCCCCTTGAGGTCTCTTTCTTTCAGCCCCTGCAGGTCTTGGCTTAGGGTTAGGGCGTCGATGCCCACCGCCGCCCTCATCGACCGACCCGTCGACCATTCACGTAGGTGACGTGCGCACGCGCCGCCCTCGTGAAGGGAGCGCGTGCATGGTTCTCTATTTCTCTCTCCTATCAAATGTTCTAGTGGGATGGAACAATCTCTACTATTTAATCATGTCCTGCACTCCTCCCACTAGCAATATGGCACTAAACAAAGTTCACAAGTCTCATGCCATGCATGTGCCTTTAAGATTTTCTAGAAATTTTTCTTCTATTAAATGGGCCAAGTCCCCATAATTCCAACATTTAATGATACGATGAGATTGTTTTTCCGAATTATGAAAAACACTGTAGGAATTATCCACAGACGGCAAATAGGCGATTATACATAAATACTACGTAAGAATGGAAAACTGACGAATGAGTGAGAAGAGGGCAGCGGGCTACAATCGGATGTCGAAGGTCCTCAATGGCCTTGCCAATTTGATTGGCAGTTTTGCTTAAACCCAGTCGTCTGGGTCGCGCTGCGCGCTCGCCGGTGGCTGGGCCCGAGCGTGGCTCGCGCGCGCCCAGGCGACTGGGCTCCAGCCACTCCCTTTGATTGGATAGAGGACGGCTGGGAATCAAACACGCCATGCCTATATATAATGGTCCAAGCACACGCTTTCAATTAATTTTGGAGATCATCCCTAATTAATCTTGGAAATGGTGAGGGAGAGAGTGTTGCAGCTTGTTAACACCGGTACGAGGCGTCCAGTGCAGTGCTATGATTATTATATGAACATCACTGTAGAGATATAATGTAGTCATAAACAGAGCTCCCTTGCACGCCAACAGCTTAATTACCGGTGATTACACACTTCTAGCGGCTCGCGCGACAGAGAAAAGTTGGCATAAATAACTTTCGATTGAGCCGAGCATCCGTAGCAGGGACTCTAAAACACTGTAGTTTTGGATAGAGTGTCTGATAGAGGAAATGAATCTTCTAGAGTGCAGTGTAAAATGTGAAGAAAATTTAGAGAGAAGGATAGAGGGAGCAGCTAATAGTGAAATAGAGGGTGAGGACAGAGCAGCTGGTGTGGACTAGCTAGCCGTAGTGCATGTGCATGAACTGTCAACGCTCTTAACTTTCTCCATCCTCATTTACTGGTTCCATCTATATTTGCAGTGCTGTTGTTGATTGTGCTAATTTAATTTTGGCTGCCCCTAGGATTTAGGAATGAACACACACACGAGCTGGTACTGCTGTTCATACCAGGCCTGATCGATCTAGCTACTCCCATGAGCAGATTTATAGTTCTTGGAAGGATAGTAGTTGGTGACATAATGTCATGGGCATGGCCAACATGCCCTGAGGGGAGGGGCACTGGCATTGCATCTTTTTCTGCCAAAAAAGATGATACGATATATTGGGGGTGTATGTTCATGGTCTCCTCAGGTATACATGTGAAACTTTTTGCCAAGTTTTATTTTCTTCATTTTAGAAAAATACTTAATGCCTGTGCAACGATTTTTTTTTTTTTTGCCCTAGTCCCTACCTCCCACACAAATCCTATAACACATGGTATGTATGGTGGAAGAAGCGGTGAGAAAATACTTGTATCTGTTATAATATATGGGTTTTAACCCATTCTATAGATCTTAAAGAGCCATGTGTAGAAGGGTAAGGAACATCTATGTGAATGCTCAATTCTTGCATGGGTGCGGACATGCAACTCTCCTTTTTACAATTATCTGTCTCTAATTCCGGGGTCAAAGTATGAAGTTAGAGCAACTCCAGCAGCTCCTCTATATTTCCCTTCTAAAACACTATTAGCGTCCCCTCTATCCATCCCTCTAAAATTCCTTCATAAATTACACTACCCTCTAAAAGATTTCTTTCCTCCAGCAGCCCCTCTATATCTGCTACAGTATTTTACAGGAGCTATTGGAGTTGTTCTTAGGCAAGGTAGAGGTCAAGTACCAATTTGTTCGATAAGATTGGGTCAAGTACCAAGTTAGGCATGCTTCTTATTTTGTGTGTCTTATCGAACTTGCCAATTTAATGGTATCCTTCTTTTGGATAACACCTTCCTATGTGGCTATAAATATCTACTTGCATCTTTTTTTAAGAACTAACTAGAATGGAGAGAGAAAAAATGTACACACGAGATAAAGGGATGTTGTCTATTTCCATTCACTAAGCTACCGCATATAGCACACTCCATCATTCTGCTCTAGCATACACTAGAGAGGGGGAGAGTAGCTCTCTGAAATTCTCCGTTGTTGATACCTACATGCATGTTTCCTTATCCGTGTGAGGTCATTTTCTTAAAAAATCTGTGCTCATTTCATAAATTTTGTGCATGAGTATATATGTAAGTGATATGTGTGGTACAGTTACATACATGTCTAACAATACTTATGCTTACGATCAGCTGGTTAATTAAAGCGTTTCATGATCTATTAACCGACTAACTTAAGTCTAAAAGTTCACCTGATTCCAAATATCAATGTGAAATCTGTGGTCCGTGCCCGATTTCGGGTTTTCATTTTACACCAGCATTTGATCCTTGGGATTTCTTACCTCTCACTGGTTCTGATCATTACAGTGCGGTTCGTACGTTATGAGGCTTTGTACGGAAACATTTTGAATTCATATATTCGAACATGCGGTTCCATTGCTTGCATGTTGCATCCGATTCTTTCAATTCGTCCGCCCACATCGACAGATTAATGGTCCATGTATCTGCTTACTTGGCTCCGATCCCTCCCTTAATTTCTTAAAAGGAGATTGGGTTCCATTTCGTTCTCGTGTGGAGGTAAATCAAAAATCATCCATCAGATTGTCCGAGTCGAGAAAGCTTAATTCAGAGATCGAGCATGGAGCCATCACTACAGGAAAGCACACCAATATCGACGGTTAAAACCGACGACACAAAGCAAAAGCCCGTCGACACAGAGTAATGTCGACGGCTAGCCGACGACACTACATGGACGACAAAGCCTCATATTGTCGGCGGCCTCCCAAAATAACGACGACACAACGCGATTCAGGGGAGGGTCGCACAGCCCACCTAGCACAGACCTATGTTGTCGGCACAAATAAAGTCGCCGACATAAACTTAGCTCTATGTCGGCGGTAAAAATGAGGGCCGCCGAGATAACCAGTTCAGCCTCGCTGGCAGTTGCCCTCCCACCACCAGCTGTGTCGTCGGTCCCGAGTAGGCCGCCGACGCTTCCACCGTACCTGTGTCGTCAGCTTCTTGAAACCTGCCTACACTGCCTCCACACCTGTGTCGTCGGCCTGTGTGAAGCCGCCGACTTTGTGTTTGTTCCAGCAATAAAAATTGCTGGTAATTTATATGAAATGTCATTTTCAATCTGCAAAAAATGATATCTCACAGCACAATATACAATACACAATCTCTCCGACAATATGCACACAAACATATGAGCTTGCCAACACAATTTCAACCACATACACATTCACATCATTCGCTAACAGTAAAATGACCAATAATACCCCAAAATGTCCCAATCCATCCCATAACGGCACAATTGACAACCATATGGTCCAAAGAGTCACATACAAGTCCAAAATAGTGTAAAGTCACATTCGAGTACTAATATTGCAGAAGTCTAGAATAAATGACAAATTACAGACTAATGGTTCTGCGAACCATGGTAGGGAGGGTCGGGCATAAAGAAACTGTCTGCCATTCTCTCGGCGAGCTGATCAGCGCCCGATCGTGTGGCACTCGAATCGGCCTCTTGTGGAGCATTCAACGCAGGAGCGGCTGATCCGGACACCTGCAAGATTAGAGAACACTACAATTTTAAAATGTATGTGCATGTGAATCGTAAAGTGTGAAATCCTGAAAAAGAGTATTACCCCTGGAGAAGGCGCTTGTGGAGCGGAGAACTATACTGCCCAGGGGATCTGTGTCGGCAGCAGAGGGTTGGGACTGTCGAACTGTGTCGGTGGGCCCCCGGGATCTATGTGAAGACGTACTGTGGCGGAGGTGGCATTAGCGGCTGGCTGGGGGATGCCTCCCCGCCCTGCGGCCTCTATGTGCACACATGATAAATTAGCACGTGAAATGTGTAAGTACAATGTATGCACATAAGCCATCTTAATTACCTGCGAAAGAAACATCTGGTACATCATTGCAGTTTGAGCTTGGACAGCCGCCATCTTTCTCATATCCTCCTCTCGCTCCGCACACCACTGTTGCCGTTCTTCATTCCACCGCAACTCGTCCGCCTGCCTCCGCTGCTCCTCTGCCTGCCTCTGCTACTCGTTTTGTTGTCGCAGCTCCTCAATAAGCTTATTTTGAGTTTCTAGCTGGGCACCGACCGTAGAGTAGGCGGGCTGTCGACGTGCCCTTGCCTCGCTTTTGAAATCGTCATGAGGCACCAACGAGTCCAGGAAGCCTGACCGACCGTGACTCAGACCACCGAACTTGTCGTAGATGAGCTCGGTGTCTACTGCCATGTTCATCGGGTCACAATCGGGACCGTGCTTCTCAATCATGAGTTCCTTATATGTATCCTGCGAAACAAATATGTTATAAAGCGGATTAGCTCGAAAATAGTCAAAGTAACTATAAATAAGTGAAAAGAACGTAAACATACAATCTTCTCCTGGGCAGCGGGAGGCATTGGTGGACATGTGCCGTTGGGCAGAAGACAGGGCGTGTGTGCATGCCTCCACACGGTGAAGTCATCGGGCTCAAGTCCCGTATCCGCTTCCTGCAGTTAAATTTGAAATGTGAAAAAAGACTGATCAAGTCAAGTAGTAGTCAATAGTTAACATGTGAAAAAAACTTATTGTGAGAATAAATAAGCTGATTAATGCTAAAAAATATACTTACTATATCACGCGCTAGATGCCCCATGCCTTGTCCTCCAAGGTAGGTCACACAGATCTCGGGGTTCGCATCTCTATTGCTCCAGTTCCTCTTAGACTTCTCAATCCACTCCTTGGAGGCCCACAGTTTGCATAGTTCCCTCCAAGCACATGGACACTTGTCCATCCAATCAGGACACTAAGGCTTGTACTCCTTTGCCGTGAGGTACTCCTGACCTGCCTGTGCCCTCGTCATCTTGTTAATCCCCTTCTTCTTGTTGTGCTTCATGACCGCATCCAATAGGGCTAACCTGATGGCGTCTCTTAGCTTCTTTGTCGTCATTGCATCGAGCACAGGGCGACAAGCCTCGTAGTCCTCCAAGATCACCTCAGGGAAAAGCATATACCTCTCCTGAAACAAAACAACACATGAAAAAACATGAGGTACAATTACGAAGACAAAAACATCAATTAGAAATGAAAATTGACATCTAACCCAGAACTCGTCGATGCATCGATATCGGTGATAGTTACTCCCTCTTCATCAATACTGAGCGAGTAGTCACTCCACTTCATCGTCGGGCGCCGATTCTTGCCCTTCCCCACTCGCCTGGGGTAGAGTTGCTTCAAGAGTGTGCATAGCATGGGGCCCAGCTCCTGTAGCCCTTGTTGGTGCAAACCAAGACCCTGCACGTGCAATTCATAAGAAGTGGTTAGCAATTAAGTTTCTGATTAGTAATAAAAGACATAGAAATTTGTACCACATACCACTCCCCGAAGGCAACCTGTACCACGAGCCTCTTACTTGGATCTGTGGGGGCTTTTTGCAATTTGTTTCACCCCCGCCTTCTATTGCTGGCGCTCGAGGACTAGGCTCCAGAGGACTCCGGCATCTCCCAGTCCTCGTCCTCCGGCTCATCTTCGGAGTCGACCTCTTTAATTGCCTGCAACCACCAACCCTAAGTGTGCTCACCTCCTCTTTTCTCAAAGTCGCCCTCGTCACCGATCTCCGGACCCTCCTCAAATTCCGGCTCTTCCTCCCCCCCGGCCACTGAAAGTTCACACCCTCCTAGGAGTCGGACTCAACCACCTCTTCGTCAGATGCTTCTATTGCTCTCCTCCTGCTGCGACTCCACAAGCGAGAGATACCCTTCTTAGCTCCAAACATCCTGCACAAATCAGTTGAACACAAATTAGAGGGATATCAATTAATAAACAGGAAATGACATAAATTAAATGAATTTTCAATTAATATTAATACAAAGTAAATGACATTACACCTACAAAATTTGAGTGGCTTAAAAATCTTCAGCCTCCTCTTCCTCTTCCTCTTCTGTTTCCTCTTCTGCCTGCTCTTCCTCATCATTCTCGTCCGCGTGCTCTTGCTCTTGGCCTTCTATATTAGATGGGTATGCCCATCCCATACTATTATCTAGCTCGTCACCAATATCGATGTGGAGCTCTCCTATCATCTCTTGTTCTTGAAATGGACCCACGTTTGGGAGTGCCTCGTAATCGTCTTCAGAGAGCTCGGACAATCCACCATGTGGATGATATTTATGAATAATCCATCAATTTTTGTAATCTGGATGGGTATGGGAGATCAAATACTAGCTCGACTTGCTCCGGCAAAATGAACACATCTGGCCTTTGATACAGTTTGGTGTGATTGATTTCATCTACTCCTAATTCTGGGGTACGTCGCACACCAACAGTAGGGTCGAACCATTTGCACCGAAACAGCACAAGCGAGAGATCGTTCTTGCCTTCATATGAGATTTCTGCAATATCCTCAATGATCCCATAATACTCTATGTCAGGACCACCAGAGTCGTCAGTGACATAACTCACGACGCCGTTGTTCACTGTAGTCGCATTGGGACGAGCCAACTCAGCAGCTTCTGATCAAAATCAATATCCATGACAATCGTAGCATCCATGGACCTTAATTCTCCGGTTGCATCCACGTGACATTTGTATGAGATCGTTGTGCACGGTAGAATATCTTTGACACTACACAAGCATACATGCGACGACACAAGATACATTAAGAAATGAATGTGACACGTTTATAACTTGAGTGAACGGGTATAAGTTGCAGAAATTTACATGGTAATGAAACCAGGTCAGAAGGTTTGGACGGCCTTGTCCATGGCCTCGTCGTTCCATATTGTCAATTTCATGGACCGAAGGTTCTCCTGGTTGTCCCCAATTTTCTTGTATGAATTGACTACAAGAGGTTATATCTAATTCAGTTATGAAGCATAGAAAGTATGAATTTAAGATTTATTTTTGAAATTTATTTACTCACTTAATGTCACCTTCATTTCGTCCATGTTGTCGTACACGTACAGCTGAATCAAAATTTTCTCCCCTGGATCCAAGTCACGTGTGGTGGTTTTGCCAATATTGCACCCGGCTTGGTCATGGAACACCTCATGGTTTGAACTACTTATACGATGTGCCTTCTTATACCTTGGTTGTAGCGCATGGACCTTGTTTTCTGTGCCAAAGTATTTATCCGTGAAGTAGGTGACCTCCTGAATCAGCCAAGCTTCAGCAATACTTCCTTCAACTCGTGCTTTATTCTTCACTTTCGTTCGAAGGTTTTTCATCATGCGTTCCACAGGATACATCCACCTATATTGTACCGGCCCCCCAACTTTTGCTTCAAATGGCAGATGTACTATTAGATGTTGCATGCAATTGAAAAACCCAGAAACATATATCTTCTCGAGCTTCGTCAGAAGCACAACAATCTCCTTCTCCAATTCCTCCATCCTAGATGCCGATATTTCCTTTGCACAGAGCTCTCGATAGAAGAAACTAAGCTCTGCAAATATAATCCATATATCTTCTGGAACATATCCACGCCATACGGCTGGAAACAAACGCTCTATAAAAACTTTGTAGTCGTGGGACTTCATTCCATTCAATTTACATTGCTCTATGCTTACAGCATGTCGAAGGCTCGTCGCATAACCATCTAGAAATTTAACCTTATCCTTAATCCAATGTAGAATCTCCCTTATTTACGCGCGTGTAAGACAATATGTTGCTCTAGGTTTCATCCCATTCTCGTCAAGGTTCATGGCCGGTTGATCACATATTAGAGCGCAGTCTAGTCGTGCATTTTTGTTATCTCTTGTCTTGTGTGGGATATCCCAGTTTGTGTTCACGACTGCCTCGCACATATTTTTCTCTTGGTGCATCAGGTCGAGGTTATGGGGCAGCTTCAAACCTTTCGCATAAGGAAGGTTGAGAATGTTGCACTTATGAGTCCAATGGTGGTCCTTCCCATACTCCCCTTTATACTTAGTGTCTTCTAGATCATCATTCCAAGTGATAATATCCTGCACCTCGAGCCGTTCTAGTGGCCCCTTTTTCACAACCTTGCCTTTACTAAATGCCTTTCTCTGCTTCCTAAAAGGATGGTTCGACGGCAGGAAACAACGGTGACAATCGAACCAACAAGCTTTCCGTCCCTTTTCCAATGTGAATGCATCGGTGTTACATAGGCATATAGGGCACGGCAACTTTTCATGCGTGCTCCAACCCGAGAACATGCCATACGCTGGAAAATCATGTATGGACCACAGGTACACGGCGCTCATCTTAAAATTCTGTCCAGTGCAACTATCATATGTCAACACTCCTTTAGTCCATAGTTCATTCAGCTCTTCTATCAGTGGTTGTATGAATAGGTCTAAGTTTTTACCAGGAGACCTAGGACCAGGAATGATAACAGTCAGAAACATGTATTCATCCTTCATGCAGAGTTGAGGCGGCATGTTGTAAGGGATCGCAAAAACCGGCCAACACGAGTATGGGTGTGCGGTCATGTTAAAAGGTGTAAACCCATCGGTCGCAAGCCCGAGCCGCACATTTCTAATCTCCGCCGCGAAATCAGGATACTGTTGGTCCAAGTGGCTCCATGCTTCTGAATCTGACGGGTGGACCATCACGCCCTCCTTTGTACGTTTACCCTCTTTGTGCCATCTCATATGTCTTGCCGTGGATTTGGACATGTACAAACGTTGGAGGCGTTGAGTGATCGGAAAGAAACGAAAGGTTTTTTGGGCCACCGTCGTTTGTCTCTTTACACCATCTCTACCTTTAACTTCTATGTACCGACTTATATTGCAATGGTTACAATGAGTCAGTTCAGAATCAGCCTTCCAGTAAAGCATGCAGAACTTTGGGCAATAGTCTATCCTCTCGCACGGCATGCCCAACACGCTAAGAAGCTTCTTCGACTCGTAAAGATTCGGAGTCATCCTATGTCCACTCGGAAGCAGGCTATCTATCAATTTGCAAAGATCATTGAAGCAATTGGCTGAGAAATTATACTTTGTCTTCACTGTCGTGAGACGCGCCACTGCCGAGAGTACAGTCACATCAGTATGCTCATGGAGTAGCAACTTCGCAGACTTGAGGAGTTTCTCAAACTGCTCAGCAAGTGGCTCGGACTCTTCCTCGGGGGAGAGATCGAAAGCCCGAGCCGCATCATCTGTGAGCTCGTCCAACCTGTTGACTTATACTTCGTCATAACCCTCTCCAAAATCTGCAGGACTACACACCGGCGCTGGTCGGCGCTTCCTCTCGCCATGAGCCACCCATATAAAGTAGTTTGCTTTGAAGCCATCCATTAAGAGGTGACGACTAATTTCCTTCTTGCTCCTCTTCGTTGTATTCGAGAATGAAGCACACGGACACCACACCGCCGCCGCGTTTGGATCGGGGACACTCCTGAAAGCATTCTCCACAAATGCCCTTGTCTTTTCGTACCACTCATCCGAGTGACGTCCAGACCTCCTCCAGCCATCGTACATCCACCGCTGATCTTCCATCGCTAACTATAGAACGTCAATGCATGCAACGTAACTTCAGGTTTAGACGGTTAAAACCTAACTAAATAGGAGGGCTAACCCACCCATGGATGCGTGTTTGAGTACGGTGGCCGCGGCACTATGGGGCATGGGTCGAAATTCCGACAGCATAACCCCGCAGCTCACCTAGTGCAACGACGGGTACGGTGTACCGCTTATGCTATGCACTAAGAGAACAATGGGGTCATGCAGCCAGAATTTCAACCCATACAACATAGTGCCGCGGCCACCGTACCACCTGTCGTAGCAAACTACAACACACAACAAAACTTCAAAACCGGGCACCACCAAAACAACACTTAGACTACGATAAAGGCTCTTCAAAAGCAACGTCAACAACTCGGAATCACGCATAATCAAACAAAGTACATAGTCACTAACTAAAATGTACGAGCAAGAACTGGAGATGACAACTAGCAAGCCATAAACAACGAAAACCAATACGAATCCATATTCATCGGTTGTACGTGCATAAATTTCAAAGCATACCGATCAAAGATAATAAAAAAATAGTGGATGTTGATTTTGGTCATATAGATCTAAATATGTTTTACTTTGACAATCAAATAGAAAAATTGACACTATCTATCATAGTGTACATATTTTTTAGTTCAATTTAGTAGATTATGTGTAATTTAATAGATTATGGCATACGAGCGTGGCAGCAGATGCACTACTTAACACATTAACTAATATCGTCAGTTACCAAAACACCGACAACACAGATTCCAATTTTTTTAAAAAAACACTCATACCTGTGGTCGGCTCGGCTTGGCTTGACGTTAGACGGCTCAGGGACGCCGTGGGGAGGCGACGGCGGCTAGGGCTACGCTGGGCGGCTAGGCGGCGGCTAGGGGGCGGCTGGAGGGAGGCGGCGGCGGCTAGGACGGCGGCTGGAGCGAGGCGGCGGCGGCGAGGGGGAGGCGGCGGCGGGAGAGAGGCGGCGGCGGCTAGGGCGACGCGGTGGCGGCGCGGGACAGGACGATGCTGGGCGGGACGGAGAGGGACGGAGGTGGAGCGGAGCAGCGCGTGGCGACGCGGGGCGGCGGCGGCGTCGGGTCGCGGAGAGAAGACACAGCCTAGGGCGTCGGTGTGCGCGCGAGTGGGCTCAATAATTGGGCCTGACTCTTTTAATATTGCGGGAGAGTAATGTTGGCGGCTTACTAAAACCGACGACAAAGCCATCCAAACCCACAACTAGTTATATCGATACTGCCCCACCTGTGTCGTCGACTCTAGAATACCCACCGAAACTGGACATACCTGTGTCATCGGCCTCAGTAAACCTTCCGATACTTCCCCAACCTTTGTTGGCGGGTATACTTAGACCGACGACACATGAGAGCCCTCCCACCTTTGACTCCAATCGACGGCCAAGAAACGCTCCGTTCGAAATTGACTATGTGCACTATTACTTTGTATGGACCTCAAACAAGGTAACATTTCATTACACGCTCCTCCCCCGGCCTCATTCCATGATCTGCGTAGGTTCGTTTGAAACGTATACATTGTATCGATCAATCGGCTTCACTTCTACTAGACTCGTCGTAGTTTCATATATGAACATGTACCTTGGACGCGCCGCCGGCCAAATGAGGAGCGTGGTATGATCTTTGTTGTGTTGCTTATCACTTACAGCCCTAGAGCGTCCTTGATGAGGTTGAAGACGGAGGCGTTGTAGGCTCGGTAATATATTGCGGGGGGACGTGTGTCGGCGGTTGTTAACTGGCTGACGACAGAAGATCCACCTGTGTCGTCGGCCTACATATAGCAGCCGAAAATACCACCAGATGTGTCGTCCGCCGAAGTTTCCCCGCCGACACAGGTGCAACTCTGCCCACATGTACCAAAATTTTCATATTGGTCCCACATAGCAGACAGTAATCGTCTCTGCCATGTGGGCCTAGGTGGACTGCCGGTCCGGCTAAACAAGTTCTGTCGTCGGTACTGTTGAGGCCGCGGGCAAAGTCTGTCGGCGGGTCCTGGGCCGTCGACACAGAATGTGTGGCCGCGGACAAAGATTTTTTGGCGGGAACATAATTTCAAAATTCCGGAAGTGGGAGTTCGGTTGTACAGTCTTGGTCGACAGCTTTATTCTAGCCGACGACACTGGTGTCCGCAGACTGGTTTTGTCGTCGGTTCTTTCTTTGGCCGCCGACATAGACTGTTGTCGGTATCCTAGCTGCCGACATTGGTTATTTCGGCCGCCGACACTACAATCGTTTCCTGTAGTGTTGATAACAGCGATGTGCAAAATTAATTGGCTTGTCGATCAGTTCTCACTGAACTTCATATGATTAATCAAAAAGAGATGATGCACATCTTTTGTAACTTGTCAATATGTAGAGGCTCTCACAAATTGATCAGCTGAAGCCTCCATAGTTCAAAAATAAGGTAATGGGATCTCCTAAACTCCAGACTCCATGTTCTTAATTAGATGGTTCAACCCATACAAAATTATATATCCCCGTGTACACTTGATCAAAATTAATTGAACAAAAATAACGAAACCAATGTATGTTAAAATCGATCGACACCCAAAAGAACATTTGGCAACAAAAATAGGGAAATAGGAAAATCGGAGGGAAGGGTATGACAGTAATTCCACTTCTCCTGATTATAAGCCGTAACCGCCTTTTGTTGCTTCCATGGCTAGCTTTCGTACGGACCTGCTTGTAGAGACAAAAGCTGCATGTGTAACCGTTCTGCATGCATGCATGAAACGAACATAATTAACAGAAAGTGGTGAGAGAGGTAACATATGAAAATTAATTAATTAAGTTCGATGCATTGCTAACCATAATCTGGAACTGCATACTGCCTACCCACTAGCTGTGATGTACTGATGTATATGAAGCACTCAACTTTTACCCAGTTGATTGGCCACTGATGATCATGCAGTAACCTCGCAGAGAAACCGGTAAATAGGTAGCCTGTAAAGTGGTAAAACCCTTCCTCTTTTGCAGTATCCCTGCTGGTCAAATTGATATCACGATTAATGTTAGAAACTGCAAAATGTTGCTCAACATATATTTGCCTTGAATTGGAAAAGGAAATTGCATAGCAGAAAAAAAAAATCTTTTCATGAGATTGAGAACCTCATATTTGTGGTGGTACATATCACCAAAACCTTGAGTTCTGCTCTTCCGTTCGGCTGTTCTTCCGGGCTTGTTTCCTGTCGTGGCTTATTGTTGTTTTAGTTTGTCGAGTCCTTTTTTTGCTAATTTCACATCCGACTCTCATAGCTTATAAATATGAGTCGAACAAAACGGGACAACCTCTTAGAGCCGCTTCAAGACACTCTCAAAGTTAAACATTTTACTATTTTTCTTAAAATCAAGTGTCAGAGGCTCTCTCTAATCACTTTAAAAGAAAGAAGAAATTAGAGTTTTTCATAGGGGTTTATATTACATAAAAAAGTTAAGCATTTTATCGAATGAGCAAGCTCAACATGTTAGCCATCATCTTTATACCAGAGAGCCGTTGTTTGTTCACATGCACTAGACCCTAGATTAGTACTCTAGTGCGTGTAATATATAGCCGAGTATCATACAGACATATGTTTCATTATTTGGAGAAGTACATACATGGTTGCATGACGCCGGCTTAATATTAAATAAGCCGAGAGACCATACAACTGTTACAGAGAAATTATCAGAGTCAGCAGAACATATATACACTACAACAATCTGCCTGAATCTCGTGGGCCAGAAACCCTCGAAAAAACAGGGAAAACCCTCGAGAAACTTGGCCCTCGAGAAAGCTGTTTCTCAAGGGTTTAGGGTGTGCCCTCGAGATTCTTTGCAGCACAGGAGCAGCAGACGGCGTCAGCCCTATTTCTCGAGGGCGAGAAACAAAAAAAATGGAAAAAAAATTACAAAAAGACATTTATTTTTTGGTCAGATCAGAAAAGTTTTTTCATACGGTCAGATCCTGCATCAAAAAAAATCTACATACGGTGGATCACAAAACAATAGCAAGTAATTTTTCATCACAAAAAGATTATATCTACTGAACAAACAAGAACACAAGAGATTACACACAAGATCGCAAGATCTTGCAAACTAGAACACACATGAAGCATTGAGTTTATGTTGCAGTACTACGTTTGAGAGCAACATGAAGCATTTGTCATTGCAAGGACATGCAAATGCAAAACAAATGGTCAGAAAAATCATAGGCAATACCATTGGCAAACAGATCAATGGCCACCCTAATCCATACCAAACTCAAAAAAATAACAAAAAGAACAGGTGGACACAGTCGCCGCTCAACGAGGGGGAGAAGCCGGCCCGGCGCAGCCCTGTCGGTCGCCGCTCCGGCACAGGTGGCCGGAGCTCGCGCAGGTGGCCCTCGGCCGTAGCCCCGCCGGTCGCCGCTCCAGCATAGGTGGCCGGAGCTCGCGCAGGTGGCCCTCGGCCGCAGCCCCGCCGGTCGCCGCTCGGCCAGCTCCCCCGGCTGCCGGAGCCCGTAGCGGTGGAGGTGTGGCCGTTACCGGAGCTCGCCGCTGGTCAGCTCAACGCTGCCGCCGCTGTATATAGAGAGAGGATTTGAGAGAGAGGTAGAGAGATATAGAGAAATAGAGGAGGGATGGAAGGATGGCGGATCCGGCCGGCGCTGCAAGACAGTTGCCCAAGATGAACCGCGCCGCTTCAAGAGCGCCGTGGCGACCGTCTTCGGTCGCCCGCGTCCGCTGCCACCTGTCGCCGGGGACGGAGAAGGAGAGGCGGCGCGCCGGCCGTCTCCCTGGAGAGAGAGAGAGAGAGAGAGAGAGAGAGAGAGAGAGAGAGAGAGAGAGAAAAGAGAGAGAGGAGATAGGTATGAATGAGAGAGGGAGAGGGAAGAGATAAGGATAAGCACAAGGCAGCCCCGAAGAAATTTTTTATTTTGAATTGATGCGCGGGAGTTTCTCGAGGGCCAGGCCCTCGAGAATAGCTGTGGGAGGAGTTTCTCGAGAGCTAGGCCCTCGAGAAGTGAATCACGCCGTTACCTGCCATTGTCTTTGTGTAGCTTTTCTCGAGGGCTAAAGGTTAGCCCTCGAGAAGTAGACTAATTCTCGAGGGTTTTTTTTTGGCCCTCGAGAAACTCATTGTTTTCTAGAGGGCTGGTTTGTGGCACTCGAGAATTCTCTAGGCCCTCGAGAATTCTCTAAGATCATCCGAAAAATCCTCCAACGGCTATGCACTCTCGCAGGCGACTGGAGCAAACCCTAAACCACATCATGACCTTTGTAGCCGGATCATCTCTTAAGAGACACTCGAACAAATCCTTCTCCTTAAGTTTCATCTAAAAGAGTGGAGATATGCGAGGTTAGTGTCATCCAAACACTGGCTAGTTAACACTCCCCTTAATGCACTTAATGATAGGAGGCTTCGATTGGGGAAAGGGTTATTTTATTTGCTTAAAGGCAGTTTTTAAGATGAGTTTAAATTACCCTATCTAGCATCAAGTATTAATGTTTCTTTTAGTCAACAAGGAGTTCTGCACAAGAACAATCACAACCAAAGCACCAACCGATAGACCTTGTCAAACCACCTTAAGATGACCAACCCAAACTCAACAAACATACTTGCCCTTGACTTTAATAAAACCAAACTTCATGTTGCCCTAATCCAAAACACGCCATCCTTCCGGGATTGGCAATCCCATTGTGGACCACACTTGCCATAGATCGCCCGCCTCGGTCTAGGAGGGTTGCCAGCCCACTCTAGCCTAGCGTCATCCTAGGGAAGTGTGGCCTTCATCACCATCAGGTGACTACCTATGCCAATCACTTTCAGGAGTGGTCCCAGAGGGCCTCCACAGAGTGCTCGCAGCTGTCACTCCTAAACCTGAACTCCGCGTTGTGTTGGAACCAACATCCAGATGGCAGCGATTCTCCGCTACGCGTATTTTTTCGCGTTCCTCCTCGGTAAGCCCTGGCCAAACGCAGCACAAGTCATCTCGTGCCTTAATCACCCATCATGATGTCATCCATGGGGCAACTCTCCAACCAACTTGTCTCTACTTCAACAATTCATGACATTACCATACATGAGCTATCCCAACCAACCGACCAAAATCAGACCGACGGTTCATACAGCCATAACCACAACAACACCCAGCTCATCACTCATCTATTAGCCTTAACTGTCACATGTCATAACATTTTGAATGAATAAATGACCGGTGAATATCGGTTCACCATTCCGTGGCTAGTTGCCAGAAGATTTATTTGAACCTAAGCGAGTCTAAGTAGGTTTTACCCATTAGGTAGGGTTAAAGTTGTTACCAAACTATTCTTTAGCCTAACAAGGATATGGCAATCAAAGCAGTCATAAAGGCTAAATAATACAATTGCAGGCATGTGTATTTATAACATGATTAACAAGTGGTGTATATATTAAGCATGCTCTTTTGATAATAAGCAAATATAATTTAGGAAAAACTGGGTAAAGAACATGAGTATATCGATGTTAATCCGCACTAGGGAAAGTCGCAATCTCTCCCTAATACAGTTAAACATCTAAAGAGTAAGTGTTAACTCGCCTTGGTCCAGTGGACGATCTTACTCAGTATCGCCGAACCTTTCCTCGAAATCGGTTATGTCTATTACCAATAAACTTTAATAAATAACCAATAGTGCAGAAAAGGCATGATGTATGAATGCAACATGCTTTCGTTTGACGGTCCTATTTCACCCTAAGGGGGATCTTGTCGATAGTTCGGTGAACGGTCATGCCATGCATGATATGCAATTGCTTCTAGGCACTAGTAACAAGCCTACGTAGGCTACCTTAGCGTCTCTTCAGTATTCCTACTTAGTAAGAGAATTCTATGAGTATCTATAAAGAGATAGACTTTATAGAGGGCTCACTGGTGCGGCATGACGTCATCGAGGTCGTGCGACTAAAGATAAAAATGCATGAAATGCTTCGGACTAAACTGTGTCATATTTCCGATTAAGTTCCCTTACCGAGATTTAATCGTACGTTCAAAAATTAGTCGTACGCGTTATGTTTTGGATTCAAGTGAGATCTATGATAATCCAATGTACCTGGGTTATTCTCGTTCATTATTTAGGATACCCAACTTAGATAATTAGGGAGAATTTGTTGAACTAGGCTAGATATGGCTTGATCACCGAACGGCAGGCTGGTTGGTAAGTAATGCGCGTGCATTTATATAACTAAGTCGACTTGCAAACGACACGGTGTCAAATTTATACTTATTAGGTCAAAGGTAGTCTCTCTTCTCTTCCTCTCATAGATGACCGTTTTTACTAATGTTTAGCATATCGATAGATTTCTTATTTATATATATAGAAAACTTTATTCGGATTATATTTCATGTCTAAGGACATTTCCTTCCGTTTTTAATAAACCACACCTGATCTTAATTAATGGGGCTCTCGTCTAATACAGGTATACTGGGTACTATTTTACCTATCTAGGTTTTCTAACATTTCCTTTAGGTCTTATAAGAGTATATTATATTTTATATAATTTTCGTACATTTTTCTCAACTTACTTATAGTCTTTATCAACAAGCAAATCATTTTGATTTACTCTCTGCATATAAAGGTACTCCGGTTGTTCACTACTTACGTGATCGGAGAAAACCTATGAAACGTGATTGGGTTGATGATCTTGCAATGTCTCTAATATTTTTAGTATTAATCAAAAATTGTCCAGGACTTTGGGAGGTGTCTACGGGTCTTTAATGAATTGCCAAACCCTATTATAAAATAAGAAAAGGCTGCCATTTGGCTTAATACGAATTTATTATTCCAAATTTTTCAAATTCATTATTTATTGCGATATTTCTCCTAAGTAGTAATCCCCTGTAGTATCGATGTACTTAGGGTTATATAGACGACATACTATGACGACACTTCGTCGGATCACTCTCCAAAAAAAAAACTAAACTGGTGATGGACTTTTCTAACTTCCTCTAATTACAAGGTATTATCTAGGCCTTAGTAATTTATTATAATTTTCTAAGGTCAGCACCTATTTTTATTAATGAAGAATTCCTTAATTCTATTATTGTGTTTTACCTAATTATTCATTTAATAAACTTATTTGGGCAAGAATTACTTTTTAATAATTTTTATCTAGTTATTAGGATACTTATATACCTTGTGGAATTTTATCAATATTTTATAAAGTTAGATCCCCTATTTTATTAGTACATAATTCATTTAACCCTTTATTAGGATTTTCTAAAACAAGAGAATTGCTCCTCCCGAATTAATACAGTGGCTAAAATAGTTACAATAGATGGTTTTATATTTTTTTTCTAAGGTTCAGGACAGCCTCTAATATTTACCCTAATTTTTGTTGGATTTCAGGAGGTGTCTATGTATTTCTATTAATTCGCAATCAGTTTATGTATTTACTTTATTCGCTAAATCTTCGAAAAAAACGTACAAACAGTAATGGGCTGCTCTAGCACACGAATCCGACCCACGGACCACGCGCCGCCGCTCGCATGGGATACGCCAACGTGCGGCACTTGACGCAGTACCACGTTGCGCCACCACTTAAGCTGACCGATGGGCCGAGGGCCCACTGTCAGCGACTCCGACGCCATCGGACCGAAGCTTGCGCGCACTAGGCGGTATCCTGGTGGGGCCCGCATGCCAGTGCCACAGCGTATACTGGTTCGCACGAATCTTGAAGCTAATAAGACGGCTCGTGGTCGTCGTCTTCCTCTGGCTGGGTGACGTGGCCGGCGGTGACAGCACGCGACGCGGCGGCGCTACGGCCACCCTCCGGCCAAGAGCATGTGCGCAGAAGCACCTATGGTTATTTGCGATGCCAGGGGTGCCCGCGCCGTGGCTAGAGACGGCCAGCCGCGGCGGTGTGACGCGCGGCGGCGATGCGGTGAGCACGCCGTGAAGCGAAGCCTCGCTGCGGCTCTACGGACTAGGGGAATGGACGGGGAGCGAGATGGGACTATGGGGATGCTTACCGAACCGATGTGCGTTCGCAAGGAGATGTGGAGGTGGCCAACAACGTAGGCGGTGACGACGGCCAAAACAAGGGAGACGCGGACGGGGAGCTTCAGTGCCGACGAGCTGAAATTGACTAAGAGGGACAACTAGTGTGGTGCAGGGGAGGCTTAGTAGGAGAGGAATTGCCATAGAGCTCACCAATTTGGAGGAACCGAGCTTGGGGGAAAATTTGGGGAAAAACGGAATTTCTCTAACGAGGGCACAACTGGAGCTGGGGAAAATGCTGCGAGGTTATAGATAATCGGGCTATGGCTAGGCGTCGCAGTGAGAGGACATGGGTCCCGTAGCGAGTATGAGCGTCGCAGAGTGGTAAATAGCGACGGGACGGGGTAGAGCATGCGGGGCGGCGAGCGGCTCGGCGTGGCGAGGGCAGGGTACGGGAGTGGGGCTAAAGGTATAGCCATTTGACTTGGGAGTCCCATTATGTTGACGAGGGATGGCAGAGGATCGTGCCCGCGATTGGGTGGTTAATGCCCGGCGGTCTCCGGCGAGAATCCATCGGCCCGAGACGGCGGACCGGTCACTGGCGAGGCACGTGGCACACGCTCCGGCGCCGGCGTATTAGAACTCAACACGGCGGCAACGGGGCGCGAGGGACTAGGCTCACACATGACGTGGGCGCGGCGACGTGCGCACGGCATGCGCAGCGGGGAAAGCAGAGCCAAAACAGGGATCCAAGGAAGGGAAAGAGAGGGAGAGATAAGCGCGGGAGAGGAGAGAGAGAAAGACACGCAGGAGAGAGATGACAGAGAGTTCGCTCAACATCTAAAATTCAAATGGAATTTGAATTTCATCAAAAATTAATTTGAATTGCCCCAGATTGAGATGTTACACAACGAATCAGCGAGCCCATGAGAACATGTTTTTTAAAGTTGGCCCTTAGCTCTTGATTACTGTCAGTTCAATTAAGATGAACTATTACTAGCACTGTATATCATGTGTGTTGGCCTAATGTAGCATCTCCGAGTTGATCAATTTTCGTGAGGCAAACATGAATGCCAGGTGAGTACGTTGCCAGGCCCGTCCCATGTGCAAGGGACTAGGCTTTGAACAAATATATAGTGGGCCCATCCTCATCCCCATCGCCCATGGTTTTAGTTACTCCCTAACATGCTTATCAAATAGAGTAGATATTAACACACACACACCCACACACCCACCCACCCACACACACACAAACATACATACATACATACATACATACATATGCATGCGCGCGCGCACACACACACATGCTGTAAATTAAAGGAAAATGTTATATATGGAGATAAAAATATATATACTTGCTATATACATTTATCCTAAATATTGTATTGAACTCTCCATAAAACGATCATATATACGGCACGATTAACTTGAGTAAACGGCAGTAGCCACTAGGAAAGAATATATAAAATTTAGCATTTTCTGTTCCAATAAATCTATTTGGGCAGCAGTATGAAATAGGGAGAAAATAGTAATAAAAAGTGGTATTTTTGACAATAACGAACCACATGAGATGTGACGATTTCGGATGGATGGGCATTTCCAGAAGACATGTTGTGTCTGTTATTATATTATGCATCATTTTCCTGTACACAATTCAATTATTATCATTTTTTATCGTTACTTAATTTCTCGGCTAACCGCTCAGTATATAAGTAAAAAACGGCTGGAATTGAAGCTATTCCAAACGAGGTTAGATTTCATCGGTCTAGAAGAGAGACCAAAAGGAACACTTATTTTTCCAACCTTTCTCTCTTTTTTTTTTTTCAATTTTCATCCTTTTGAATCTCCGCTTTTGTAATATTTCACTGATGTGTGATTTGGTCATGCGGGAACCCTGTGAAACATCTTATGTTCATAATGTTGCCATATTTTGTGTTACATTATTTTCTATGTTGATCACTTAATTTGATGATGCATGATGAGTGATTAATTTCTAAAGGGCACAGATCATGGGTTACTTAGTCTTACAGAGGTAGAGAAGAAATGTGAAATTGGAATCAGGTTTATTTTTCTTCCATCCTCGTGACTAGTGTTCTTTAATGCCATGGCAGTAGGGCACAATTAGCACACTAGCCCTCGAGTCCGAACACGTACGGTAGTGTCGAACATGGTTCTGGTACAGGTTTAATTTGAGATTGACTACGATATGATCGGTATTCAGAATTTATTTTTTCGGCCAATATTTTCAGATCAAAATTTTGAATCCAAAACGTCCAAAATTTTGAATTGAAAATACATAATCGATTGAACTAAAAAAAAACAGGCAAAATCAGTTCTATAACTAGTAAGTGAAAACAAAAACGAGTTGCCGGCATGACCGATTGTAGATGGGTTCATGAATCATGGTCTAGTGGTGCGAGTGAGATTGTTCACTCGCATCCAACACAATTATGTTTGTTCCCTTGGCACAGCCTATGTACGTGATGTATATATGTCTAATGAGACGTAGAACCAGTCATGCTGATTATGACATGCACTTGACAATCTTAAAACGATTGACTATGACGACTACAACATAAGAGGTAGATTCTTGCCATTGATGCAAATAACGTAAGGTGTCATTAACTTATCATGCAACCCAGCTTAAAAGTGTTGATCGAACATTATATCCTTTAAGAAACACAGTTCATTAGATTATAGGACAAAGTCGCTTGCAACACAATTCCACATAAAAATCAACCAACCTACTAGCTAGAAGGCATATGAAAAGCATCTTGCATCACTCTGACTCGGAACATGAACATTTATCTATTACAATACAGGGCTTGTACTAGGAAGTGCAGACTAGGCGTTTTATGCACTACCAGAATGATACTCCCTCTGCTCGAAATTACTCCCTCCAGTTTGATAATTCCTGTCGTTTTAGACATGATCTCACATACCAAGGAAGTATTAAATATCTCGTAGTTAGTAATATGATCAAATGAATGCTTGTATCTTAGTGGTTGCTCCCACTTTCCCATAAGTTGCATGCCTATGTTCGAATTTTGATGCTACACTTTATTTACATGCACACCCAACAAATGGTTCTAGGGCCACGTAAAGTTCTGCTTACAATCAATGCATCCTAAAACGACAGGAATTTTTCAACTAAACACAAAACACTCCAGCGACAGGAATTATCAAACTGAAGGGAGTATAATTAAGGCGCACATGCATTCCAAGATCAACCAATAAGTTATCTAATGATATAAATTTTGTGATAAAAATGATAGTGGTGGATTTGTATCTATAAGTATCTTTTAAATGATTATAATGTTGTTAATGTGAATGATGTAGGATAAGAGAAATCAAGAATCAAACTGTAGTTTAGAAGTCAAACTGTGCCATGTAAAAAACAATGGAGTGAGTATGTCTCTCTCTCGATGGAATTTAAGCTCGAATACCCACAATCAGACCCTCCGCAATTATTCTCGGATCAGCTTTTATCAATCTAGTTCAACCTCGATGTGCCTCAATAACCAGATGATTTTTTGGGCTATTTGTCATTTTTTTAATATATATTTGTTTTACTGAGCTCAGCATCAATTTCTATTACTCATGGGGCCATTTTCTGCTAGTAGTCCAGTAGAGCAAGTAGTAATTAAAGATCCCTTCGGGTCTACCCTCCTCTTCTTGTTCAGCAAGGCCAAATTGTCCGGTTAATTAACCGGTCCATCTCTAACGTTACTCATGTATGGCACTTCATTTCAACAGAACTTATTTTGATTTAGATTCATCAATTCCCCCTCGAGAGTTTGTGACCTGACAAAATAAAAGTTCTCTTCAACATACAAAAACATCAAATATTTATATAAGAAATGTCCAAATAAAATTGTAACAAAAAAAATGAAAATTTACCGACCAAATTTCACTACAAATAAATAAAACGTTTGAGTCTAGTTAACCCTACAGAAATAAAACCTACAAAAATAAAATTACTCTAAACTTAACAAAGCAATCCAATTCAACGAAACATTCAAAAAAAATTTTAAAAAAAAACTATTCATGTATTTTATAAAAAATGGTGCGGAAAGCTATGAATAAAGCGAAAACAAGAACAACAACAAAGTCACCCGTGCAAAAAAGCAAAATGCATGCGCCTGCTAAATAACAATTTGGTATACTAAACTTCAGTTTGGTGAAGTTTTGATGAAACATCGGCAGACCAATATTCCTTTCGTCATTCAAAGATGTTTCACTTCATACGATCAATTGTTTAAGCCAAACACCATGCATGTTTTATAGGAGAAAAAAAAATTCACAAGAGTAAGCAAGTTGTTTCACCTTTCTACACCTATATCACAGAAGAAAACTTATATTTTACTAGAGCAAAAAATAAATATTTCATACATAAAACTAGGGGTGATATTTCAACCCAAATTGCACATTGCACCATAAATTTTCCTCGTCTAGGTCCTTACTCTATCTAATGAAATGCAAGCCTCCTAAGCACAAGTTGTTGAACGATGGGGGAGGAGAGAGAATGACGCAAACTATGTGTTGGTGTGAAATGGAGAGAGGGGGTGTGAGGAGAGAGAAGTGAACGGGGCACATGAGAGAGGATAAGACAGAGGCGGCGTCCGATCGGAAGTGTTTAAAAAAATCAGAAGAAGAGCAAAACCTGAAGAAACAATTTTGGAAGGACTATAATTCTGTGAGGGCATAGTGGTAATTTCACACACTCGTCAGTGGCCAGCCAGCCTACAGTACTTCCCTTCCATACATATAGACACAGCACTGCACCCACTCTGTTGTTCTGCTCTGCCATCTCTGCCGCCTCCTCCTCCTCCTCCCAACTCCGGCCATTGCCGCGCCAAGAAAGACCAAAGAAGCTTCATTGCCGCCGCCATGCTGTCGCGGTTCAACAACCCGCTCTGGATGGGTGAAGACGACGGCGGCGGCCAAGAGCAGGGCCACGGACACGAGCAGCCGGCGGCGATGGGCATGGCGATGCTGCCGGCGCCGGGGCAGGAGGCCTTGCACCACCACGACCAGGGCCTCCTGGCCATGGCCACTGCCGCCGCCGGTGGGTTCCGCTCGCCGGCGCTGCTTGACGAGGACTGGTACTTCGACGCGGTGGCCGCGGGCGCCGGCGGCTCCATGCTCCTGGCGCCGCCGACGCAGGCGCCGCCGCTGCCGTCCGGCTCCGGCGGGTCGCACCAGTTCCCTCTTATCAACATGGCCGGTGCAGGCGTGTTCGACGTTTCCGGGTTCGACCTCGGCGTCTCCGGCGTCGGCGTGGCCGGCGGTGGCGGTGGCGGTGGCGGCGCGGGCGACTTGGCGGCGTTACTTGGCGCGTCGAACACCTCGTCTATGTCGCTTCTCCCGGCGGGGAACGCTGGGTTCCTCGGCTCGTTCGGCGGCTTCGGCACCACTCCGGAGTTCGGCGGCCTCGCGGGGTTCGACATGTTCGACGCCGGCGCCGGCGGCGGAGGCGGAGGCGGAGGCGGCTCCTCCTCCTCGACGGCGCCCGCTGCTCCGGCGCCGGTGATAGCCGCTCCGTTCTCCGGGCGCGGCAAGGCGGCGGTGCTGCGGCCGCTGGAGATCTTCCCGCCGGTCGGCGCGCAGCCGACGCTGTTCCAGAAGCGCGCTCTCCGCCGCAACGCCGGCGAGGACGACGACGACAAGAAGCAGAAGACCGCCGCGGCTACGGGGAGCGGCTTGTCTGCCGGCGGCGACACGATGCTCGACGACGCCGAAGACGACGGCGTGAGCATTGACGCGTCCGGGCTGAACTACGACTCTGAGGACGGGAGGGGAGTGGAGGAGAGCGGCAAGAAGGACGGCAAGGAGTCGAACGCGAACAGCACGGTGACAGGTGGCGGCGCCGCCGCCACCGACGGGAAGGGGAAGAAGAAGGGAATGCCCGCCAAGAACCTAATGGCGGAGCGCCGCCGCCGCAAGAAGCTCAATGATCGGCTCTACATGCTCCGCTCTGTCGTGCCAAAGATCAGCAAGGTGAGAAAACTCTTGAGGAATTCTCCTGCCAGAGTAGTGCATGTTAGTCAAGAACAGATAGAATTATCAGCAGTACTACTTCTTTTCTTCTGCTTGGGTTGTGTAGCCAATTTTGATGCTTCTAATTTTCGACACTTATGATTACTTCAAAGTTTTTAATTTTGATGCCTCCAATTTTACTCAGTTATGATAACTTGGCTTTTATTTTTGCGATGAATTGTGTCTATTTTGTCTCCATGAAAGTGTGAAAGGTGAGAATTCTGTTGTTAGCTTGCAGCATTGCTGTCGACGTTCATGTTTTCTGTTTCAAAACTATATTACCGATGTTCATGTTATGTTAATCTGTTTTGCATTTGAATTGAGTTCGTCAGCTTCCGCAAGTTCATTGGATTACCATCTACAGCTCTCACTTCTCTCTGTTTAGCTTCTACCGATTTTATCACTACACGACAATATGGCATCACTTTAGTTCGTCTTGCAGAGAATGGCTACCAAAATCCCATTTCCCAGTACATAGCATAATTTCAGTTTCTAGCTGCTGCTAATTATAAAAAAAAAATAAGTGCAAATTCATATCCATCGCACTGTCCTTGTCTGCTTATGCCTCTCGTTTTCAGTTTCCAGTTAATTATGCAAAGCTGTGGACAGATTGTGGAAACGTAATAAAAGATATGCCCTACATCACTAGCATCGTAGTTTAGTTTGAAAAGGGGAATCTTTTAATCTTTCGTCTTATCAGAAAAAAAAAAACATGTGTTTTTTCGTGAGTGGGGGAAGGAGTATGGGTTACGATGCATTCATGCACATATCGTCATCTATTTCAGTTACCTGTTACTGAATTGAGCATTTCGCAAGTTATATATCCCTTATCTTTGTGACTATATTTTGCTGTCACTGCCCAATGAACTAAATTATATATTGTAATTGGCAGATGGACAGGGCTTCCATTCTTGGTGATGCAATAGAGTACTTGAAGGAGCTTCTGCAGAAGATCAACGATCTTCAGAACGAGCTCGAGTCATCTCCTTCAGCATCCTCGCTGCCTCCAACACCCACAAGCTTCCACCCTCTGACTCCAACACTCCCCACATTGCCATCTCGTGTCAAGGAAGAGCTTTGCCCAAGTGCATTGCCAAGCCCTACTGGCCAGCAACCAAGGGTTAGCATCTGTTCTCACTGAATTTTCATTGATCCAGTATTTTTCTTCAGATGAGCTAACCTGCATATGAAATGAACTTGGCGTTGGCATCACATAGCATTCTTTTGCTACTGTTTAACTAGTAACATACATAAGTTAGCTAAGTTGTAATGTGATTGATTTATGCAAATCTTTTGTAGTTACTGTAATACCTGATGAAGCATTCTACTCACTTGTACATTTCTTTGCTCTTGCAAAAGGTTGAGGTTAGGATGAGGGAAGGCCGGGCCGTCAACATCCACATGTTCTGTGCTCGAAGGCCTGGTCTTCTGCTTTCTGCCATGAGGGCAATCGAAGGTTTAGGTCTCGATGTCCAGCAAGCTGTTGTCAGTTGCTTCAATGGCTTTGCATTGGATGTCTTCAAGGCTGAGGTAATTGCCCAAATCTTGACCCCCTTCTTCAGAAAGAGTAAAAAAAACTTGTTTAGTTTGAACTGACTGATTGCTCACTCATTCTCTCCATCACATCAGCAATGCAAGGATGGTCCTGGGCTTCTGCCTGAGGAAATCAAGGCTGTTCTCTTGCAATCTGCCGGATTCCATGCCGTGATCTAGGCCATGGGAACTCAAATCAACTGCAAAGGACAGTGTAGACTAAGTGAATTACAAGCTCCGGTGTTCTCCGGTTCCGGGGTGTTTTCGACAGAAGCAAGTTCATCTTTACCAGTCTGAGACCTGCCCAGGGTCTCCTGACACCCATTTACCTACCAGTTCTTTAGAGCCCAAAATAATGTCAGTAGTCCCCCAGTACTTAACATCGTGTCAAAAGCTTATCCCTCCTGCTACTTACTTCCCAGTACATGCTTTCTGTCTTTGTGTAAGCCTGAAGATGATCTGTGCCAATTAACGAGCAGCGAAAACTGTTCGAAGAAACAGCGCGAAAATCCTCTCCATTATCTATCTGTCCATGTGCCTTGTATGATTCTTGGTCTGTTGCCAATATGGTTTGTGTGGGTTTGCCTGCCTTGGTGGGTTTGTAAAAGCCTAAAGCTGTTACTGTGCAATGCCCCCAGCAACGGACTCAGAGATTCAGGTCAGTTATTTGGGGCAGGCCGGTGGTCCTTTGTACTGGACCCCAAGAACACACGTCTTCACTGCAGCCTGTCATTAGCAGGGCTGGGTTTGTCTGGTTTCCAATGAAAGCTAGCTCAGAAGGAAAACTCAGCAGGAAAACGAGTGAGATCTTTCATCATTAGGGGGTGAAAACATCTCCCACAGTCTGCTTAAATGCGCCTGCAATGCAAAACAAGATCGGTAATAAGTGTAGTTCTGTACCCCTTGTTTGCTGAGATCCTCTACCTTGTGCCCAGATCCAGGATTTGGCGGTAAAAAAAAAAGTGCGGCTGATCCCTTCCAATGGAGCTGAATTCCAATTCTTTCTTGCCTTCAGTGAAAATGCTCAGAAAATGCTCAGAAAAACTGATTTATATGTCTATTTACTTATTTTATTTAAATATAAAATAATTTGGTTTTTGAATCTTTTTTTTCTATCGGAAAGATTTGTCTGGAGGTTCTAAAATGCAAATCGAATGAAGTGAATCCGACTCTCCAGAATACCTCGAAAAGCTCTTTAAAATAAAAGATAACTACGTAAGTAGGTGTGTTTACTTGGTTGTACTTGGTTGAAACTGCATGGGATGGTACAAGTTGAATGGGATTATTCCGCACGGTACGATTCAAGTGAGATGTTTGGTTGGTTGAACAAAATCATACAAGATTTTATTTGGTTCTCATATGAGATGACGTAGAATGGTTCAAATATTTAAATACCATCAAATAACACTTTATATCTTAAGAAAATTTTACCTTACGCATGATTTTAAATTCAACCTTCAAACCAGATTTAAAATTTTACATTCAAATTGGATTCAATGTTCAAATTGGATTTTAAATTCAAAATACATTTAACATTTGAATTTTTAATCAAATTCAAATTAAAATAAAATTTTGAATCCAAAATTCAAACCAAATTTAAATACAATTTAAATTTTAGATTCAAAACTCAAGTCGTATTTTTAATTCAGGATTCAAGCAAGTTATAGAAAACAATTTGAAATTTAAAATCAACACAAATTCAAATTTTAGTCTGGAAGCTCAAATCGGATTTTAAATGCAATATTCAAGGTGCATTGAAAATTCAAATCAATATTTTAAATTCAGATGTATTTTCAAATTCAAAATCTAAAACTAAGAAACAGATTTAAAATTTAAAACGGATTTCAAATCTAAACCGAATTAAAAATTAAAATCAATTTGTAATTTGGTATGCTATGAAATAAAAAATATGAATTAAGAAGAAGTAAGAACTTGCGAGAGAAAGTTGTACGGTGTCGTTCGACCAAATCGAGCGAACAAGGTCATACATCACATTGAGAGAATATTCCGTTTTTCTGTCACACCGTTCAGAATGATTTCGTACGGTTCAGCTAACCAAACATATGGATGGACACAAATTCTATATCATCCCATACAGAAACCATCTCATTCAGATAACCAAACACACCCTAAGATAAACCAACTTATGATTGTCACGAATTGAATTACGATGAAGTTGCTTTAAGCCGGTTATTAATCTCCATAGGGGGAGAATGGGAGATTACGCAATTCAAAAAATTAGGAAGCTTGTAATTTGTGAATGGAAATCGATCGGTCTCCCCATCACTGCAATCGTTGTTGAAATTCACGGCTTGCATACATACACGGTTACACGCTAACACACGCATGCGAGTATACATGATTTATGAAGAACCACTAATTACTCCCCAAATAGAGAGAGAATTAGCTCGAACTTTTCCCACCATTTTCATCACCTGTCCTTTCATCGCCATTCTGCGTCTCTGATTTCTGAATCCTAGGAGCTCTGCCAGAGCTGGAAGAAGTGGCTGGTCTTGCTGAAACCTGAGGAGCTGCACGTGCATGGCTCGTCCGGCCCACGCCGTGGCCATCGGCGACGAGCACCACAGCGCCCTGACTGAGTGGCTGAGCCCCTGGCGTTTCCCGGCATCAATGCCGGCCGGCCGGCGACGCCGTTATGGCGGCGCAGAGCGAGCGAGCGGCGGTCGCCGGCGGCCAGAACGGCCACTGCCACCGCCGTACGTACATGCGCCTGGATCCCAATCATGAGCCTGCTGCACCCGCCGTCTGCGGTGGTGGTGGTGGCGGCCATGGCCCATGCGTCGCCGGTCGCCGATCTCGAATTCATTGCGGCTCACTCCATTCCTGTGCTCTCGCTCTCTCTCTCAGTCTCTCTCTCTCTCTGTTCTTGGTGGCGGGTACATTCCAAACCGTTTTCAGCCATGTGTTTGCAGTTGCAGGCTGCCGGAAGGGAAGAAGAGAGAGAGAGAGATAGAGAGAGAGAGAGAGAGAGAGAGAGAGAGAGAGAGTTATTGGGCGCACGCGCGAGCGGCTTGTCAGGTTGTGTGACTCTTGTCAGGGCTCAATCACTACGGTGCATGTGCGGCTGGATCTACCGCGCCGCCGCCGCGGCGTCGGGCTCCGGCCGCGGTGAAAAAGGAAAAACTCCGGCGACCTGCTCGCGCGGCTCCGGTGTGCACTGTGCATGCATGCGGCCGCGTGGCGCCGGATTGAATTGTTTACGGCGAGGCGATTGATGTGTCCCTCCCGCGGTGCTTAATTACCAGCAGTATCAATGCTTGAATTGAATTTGGTTTTCGTGATGTTCAGTCGAGTGGCTTGGTCCCTAGGCACTTCCGTGGTGTGCAAACGTCCCTGTGTACAACACTATCGATGTACCACCATGTATCGTAATTAATTCATTGTTTGTCATTCAGAAGATTTTAATAAAAGATGAAATATCTTTGTTAATGCGGAATTAATTAATAAAGTAATTAGAGTGCGGCGAAGCTACTAATTACATAAGTTTATATTATAAAATCCTAACGAACGAGCAAGATGACCCGCGTGTTTGCGCGGCTAGAATTGTGGCAGCATATATTTATCTCTTACTCATAATCTTTTTTAGGTAAATAGGTAATATCCAACTCTATATCTGATTTGTTAGCGTAGTTTAGAGTTTATATTTATTTCCAACTCATATTTTTCAGAGATAATTTAAAGTTTATCTCTAATATATTATATCATATTTTTAGTAGTTTGTTATATAGATTATTTATTTATCTTTTTTCTTTGATTTGATGGGTGACTATTAAACGGTTATCTGATTTGATGGATACTGATCTGATGATGAAGTACACATCGTATTGGCTCCATTTTCATTTGCATTAATAATAATATCTATCTATCTATCTATTATACAACGCGCTAGCAGCAGAGCGCCATCGTGCGACACGTCGGCGAAAAAATGGCAGTCGTCCGATCACGGGCGCTGGCTACATCCGACCGTCCATTCATTCCATACATATAAAAGGATTTTTTTTGGCGAGCAAGGCGGGTGCCTTACCCGGTTGGCTAGAATAGATAGCTCTCAGTCCGAAGACCAGAGATCGATTCCCGCGTACGCCAGCATTTTTTTGGGTGTTTGCCTTCTATTTTTCCACCGCCCGCCTCCTATTTTTCCACCGCCCACTTATTTCCTATAAGAAACATTCACCTTCAAGGGAGTAGAAAACACCTGCCATGCTCGCATGGCTAGATCCATTAGCTCCTACCCAGGATACCAGGGTTCGAGACTCCACATCTCCCGCGCCCGGCAAAAAATTTTTTGAAGCCCAAAAAAATAGAAAGTTCTCTGCATTTTTTTAAGCCCACAAAAATTTGAAAGTTCTCCAAATTGAAACCATGGCTGCTCAGAGAACATCCATAAAAAGTTTTTGATGTCCAAATTTAAAAATAGTTTACTCTTTCCTATCAAGGGCATATTTTTTCTCGATTTCCAACTTTTTCAGTTTTATTTATGGTGGGTCGCCAAAAAACATAAAAATTAAAAGTTTTTTAACCATGTTTGCACAAATAACATTAAAAATTAAAAGTTTTCATAATGAGGACTTAGAACTATGGATTTTTTTAAGGTCGCAAAACATTCATAAAAATAGAAAGTTTCCAAAAAAATTAAATATTCATAAATGCACAACCCATAATAAGTCAATCCATGGGGTTGTACCACCCTGCGTTGCACTTTCGGCACACACGTCGGGGTTACAAAGGAACTTGTGCCGAGAATGCAATGTAGGACGGTACAACCCTGTGGAATGACTTGTTATCGGTTGTGTATACCCTAAAACCTTATGTTGCACACAGCAATGCCTTGGATCGAACCGAGGGAGGGCCGAAAAGGGGTGGGTGCCTAGAAAGGGAGGGATCTATGTGGCAACTTCTTTTGTGGCCGCTGACATAGAGGTTTTACGTGGTCGAGCTGAGCCGTGGCCGCCGACACAGATCCTGACTGCGCTTCCTGTGTGGTCTCCCTTGTTGGCCCCTATATGGCAGAGACGTCCCTTTGTCTGCCAAGCGGGACCAAACTTAACTTCGTCCGTCCGAGGTGTTAAGGCGCCGTCAATGGGAGCCTCAATGTGGTCGGCTGATATATGGCCGACGACATGGACTATTTTGGCGGGCTCCGAAATTCAAATTTTTGGACGGGTGCAGAAGTGGTTAACCAGAACCGACGTCATTGGTCCAAAAAACCGACGTCATAGGTCTATGTCGACGGCTGGCCGACGACACAGATCCGTCGACACTGTTTGGACGACACTGCTCACTTTTGTCGGCGGCCAAGCAAATTCCCGACGTCATTGCTCCCCTCCCCCTCCCTGCTCCCTGCCTCCCAAGCCCCTCCTCTTTGACGTCGGCCACCAATAGACCGCCGACACAGCCTCACCATCAGTGACGTCGGCTAGAGATGTGACCGACGTCACTGCCCTCCCCTCCCCTCCCTTCCCGTGCCCCCCTGCCCCCCTCTTTGACGTCGGCCACACATGTGCCGACGACACAGCTCTGAGTAGTGTCGACGGTTGCACCAAGGCCGATGACACAGGTAGCCAGTAGAGAGTCATGGACAGCCACCAGTCAGGACCTGTGTCGTCGGCCTGTACCTAGGCCGACGACACAGCCCCTACCTATGTCGTCGGCTACAACTAGGCCGACGACACAAGTCCTGATCTGTGTCATTGACCTATCCTCTGACCGACAACACAACTTGTTTTTCAACAAAAAAATGGCACAAATTCATTTAAAAATCTCAATTTCAACATGAAATTTAGCACAATTCCCAACACAAAAATATTCCCCAATTCCCCACAACACATCCACATATAATTAGGTGCTTGCCACCACAATTACAAGCACATACACATTCACATAGCTCCAAAATCACAAAATGGTCGATAATAAACCAAAATGTCGTCCTCCAAGTC
>SPJY01005639.1:1085548-1296066 GCA_005191435.1 Raddia distichophylla | reverse complement strand
GCCGCGGAGAAAGATCTTTTGGCGGGAACATAATTTCAAAATTCCGAAAGCGGGAGCTCGGTACCACAGTCTGTGTCGACGGCCCTGTCCTGGCCGCCGACACTGCTGTCCTCAAACTGGTTTTGTCGTCGGCCCGGCTTTTGGCCGACGACACAGACTGTCGTCGGTACCATGGCCGCCGACACTGCTATTTTCGACCGCCGACACAGATATCGTTTCCTGTAGTGGTTGCGGCATGTGTCGGCTGTCTTGTTAGTGCCGACCACACAGCTTACCGGGATGTCATTTTGTGTGCAGCTTATTTGTGGGCCGCCAACATTGTCCTGTCGTTAGGATTTTGGTCGCCGACAATGAGTTTCTGGCCGCCTTCACTGATGTCGTTTCCTCTGGCCGCCTTCACTGATGTCGTTTCCTATAGTGCATCTCTTTGGTCATTTCCATCCTTTAATTTTTTTAAAAAAATATTAGTCACTATTCATCGTGTAAAAAGATTGGCTAGCTAAATACATCATGTAAGACTCATGAATTGTTTTTGGTGTCCATGACATCCGGAGTGATCGATTCATGTCAAAGTTGTCAAATCTGGTAAACTTCACCTTAATGTTCTAGAAAAGTGTACTTATCACAACGAGGATATGCTTACAAATTTTCACTTTGCATCATGAAAACCTTGGTAAATGCTTTGGCTTGCCAACCATGATATTTCACAACAATATATCATATCTTCTATGTTTATTAGTACAAATTATCATTCATTAAATTAGATTTTAAACACTACAAATTAATGCATGAAACTATACATATTTGCAAAACATATCATAACAAAATTTACACCTGTGTAGTATTAAAAACCCAAGATTTTTTGCTGAAATAAAAATTTTTAAATCATTATGATTTTTTAACTAGATAATAATAAAACTTTATATGATTTAGGGAAAATAGCCTCCGTTGATGGCCTCGCCGTGGCAAGAGATATTGAAGCCCCCTATGGGGTGTTCTAGGAAGGGCTTCTCGATGGCCTCTTCCGGATGACCAAACTTAACTTCGAAGTTACCTGCAGAAGACAACGAGGCACGAACTCCGATATGGATAGGAGGATCGGCTTGTTCGGTTAGAAAGTTAAGATTAGGAGAGGATGGTGTGGAGGTGGAGGTGTTGGAGGCAAAAGGGAAGTGTGACTCAGCAAAGGTGACATGTCTAGAGATGATCACACTGTTGGACGTAAGATCCAAACAATGCCAGCATTTGTGGTCGGAGGGATATCCGCGAGGAAGATACAAAGGGTGGAGCGGGGAGTGAGTTTGTGCGGGGAAGTGCTAGAAAGGTTAGGGTAGCAGGCCCAACCAAACACGCGAAGATTGTCGTAGGCGGGGTGAGTGTCGTGGAGGGAAAAGTGAGATAGGTGGCTGCATGGAGGGCCTTGACCCAGAAGGAGGGTGGGAGGCTCGCCTGAAACATAAGGGAACGCATCACATTGTTAGTGGTATGAATGGCGTGTTCAGCCTTACCATTCTGAGGAGAAGTGTAGGGGCACGACATGCGAATGACAACACCTAAAGTATGGAAGAAGGACCTAGACGTGGTGTTATTGAACTCGCGGCCATTGTCAGTTTGCACACACTTAATGGTTATACCAAGCTGAGTCCGTACATAAGAAAAGAAGTGGGAGATGGTGGGGAAGGTGTCGGATTTGAGGCGGAGAGGGAAGGTCCACATGAAGTGGGAGCAGTTGTCAAGAATCACGAGATAATACTTGTAACCCAAAACACTAGCAATGGGAGATGTCCATAGATCACAATGTATTAAATCAAAATTGTGTGAGGCTCGACTCGTGGAGGAAACAAAAGAAAGACAAACATGACAACCTAACTGATAGGCATGACAAAGATGATCGAGTTTGTCTTTATTACAAGAGATGGAGGTCGAGCTAGCTAGCCTAGAGATAGTGTCATGGCTAGGATGACCGAGATGACGATGCCAAAGCTCTCTCGTGGAAGTGGTGGCGGTGAGGGTATGACCGATGGAGGCTGGAGTGAAGGAGTAGAGGTCCCTGGAGCTATTGCACCTGACGAGCACGCTCCTAGTACGAAGATCCTTCACAGTGAAACCAAACGGGTCAAACTCAACAGAACAGGTAGATATCAGTGGTAAACTAACGAACGGAAATGAGATTTTAATGAGATGAGGGGTAACAAGGACATCATGTAAAATAATGGGTCCTTGTGGTGTAGGAAAGGTGAGGTGACCTGTCAAGGCGACTGGTAAGTGAGACCCATTGCCAACAATGATGTTGGATGAACAGGAGGGAGAGGGTGGAAGAGAGGAGGAGTACCGGCATCTGAAGTCATATGAGAGGTGGCCCCCGAATCCATGTACCACTCCGCGATGCTGGGGCGGAGTAAGAGACATATATGGTGTTGAAGGTGCTGACCAAGGACTGTTGATCCCAACTGCTCCCCACCATCGGGTTCCACGAACCAGGGGTAGAAGGCTGCAGGGAGCCCTAATGCAGCCCTGTATGTTGTGGAAGAGCGACTTGCCCGGCAGCGGTGGTGAGGGCGTGGGGATGCGGTCGCTGAGGCAGAGTCAAAGTAGGCGGTGAAAGAGGACGAGTAGGCCCTAGGATGTCTGGCCCTTGAAAAAGCCAGAGCTGGACTGTACTAGTCCAGAGGTTGTAATAGGACGGTGCAGGAGGGTGCCTGGTCCCACCACTGAAGCTGGTGTCGCTACCTCCACCCCCACTGCTCTTGCCTTTGTTCTTGCCCTTGTTCTTGCCCTTGTTGGTGTTCCCGCCCGAGGAGCCACCGAAAGGTGGGCGGGGAGCGTGGCCACAAAAGCGGTGGAGGGAGCAGCAAAAGCAGAGTCAAGCTGGAGCTCGTAGAGAAGCAGCTGGGAGCGGGCAGTGCTGAAGTCTAAAGGGGCGTCTTGTTCTCAATAATTTGTTTCTGGATCGAAAATTTTTCATTAAGCCCGCGAGGCATGGTGAGGACCTGAGTGCGGTCATTGACTGGTTGACCCAAGTTCACAAGGTTGTCCGTCAGGCTTCGGAGGCGGCGACAGTAGTCGGTGATGGAGAGCTCCCCTGAGAGAGGGCGTGAAACTTCTCCTCGGCGTAGAGGATCCGCGTCTCCTAGTTCCCGAGAAACTGACCCTCGAGACTGGCCCACACGCCACGGACCGTGGCATTGGCAGTCATGACCACCTCCAAAAGGCCGTGTGTGATGCGGACGTATAACCACGACAGAATGACGTAGTCCATACGGGCCCACGCAGGGTTAGAGAAGTTGCCGACTGGAGAGAGGACGTGATCTGCCAGGGCGTAGCGGCTGAGTGCCACGAGGAAGAGCTCACGCCATCGGTGGTAGTTGGGGTTTTTGAGGTCGAATACCACCGGGACGAGCGACTCCACGCTCGTGATGGTGACAGCTTGCTCATGAAGTGCGACAACCGTATCATGGTCTTCGACAGGGGTGCCGGTACCAATACCGATCTCCGGAATGGCGACAAGGGGCCCCGTCGAAGAGTAGCTAGGGTAGGCTCCGATCGGTCCGCTTGTGCTAGCAGGAGGACCAGCTGCAAGTGGGTTGTGTAGGCCAGCCGTAAAGGACGGTGGTCGACAAGAGCTGAAGTGAACAGAGGGAGATGAGCCGCCTGTTGAAGCCAAACCGTGTGGCCAAAACAGGGTCGAGCCAATTGTTTCAGCCAAGCTGGGTGGCCAAGAGTGGCCCAAGCCGGCCCATGCCTAGGAGGACAGATTGAGGGGAGGGTATTTAGGTTTCCCCTCACCCCAACGGCTGCGGCGCCCGGCTCGCCCCGCTCGGGCGCCCGAGGACCGACGGAGGGCCACGGCAAGGGGAAGCCGACGGTGGCGTTGGGCGAGCCAGCAAACCCGACGGCGTCGGAGACGTGGGCGTCCCCCGCGAGTCCGGCGGCGGTTCCCCTCACCCCAGCGGCGGCGGCGCCCGGCTCGCCTCGCCCGGGCACCCGAGGACCGGCGGAGGGCCACGGCAAGGGGAAGTCGACGGTGGCGTTGGGCGAGCCAGCAAACCCGACGGCGGCGGGGACATGGGCGTCAGTTGATCCGCTCACCCCAGCGGCGGCGGCGCTGGCGAAGGACCACGACAAGGCGAAGCTTGCGGCGGGGATAGTAGCGGCGACGCCAGGGTTGTCAGCGCAGGCCAGATGCCAGCGGCGGCGGTGGGGGAAGGGGCAACCGCGGAGTTGCTGGTGCTGGGATAGAGAGAAGAGGTGACCCTGGCTGCCTCTGATCTAGGTAAGTCTGAGTTGGGAAGGGTGGTAGACAGTGTGGGCACGCCGGGGAGTACAAAGCTGGCGGCGAGAAGAGCTGCCTGCACCTTGTCTGGAAGGCTACGGACAGCAACGGCGATCTGCTCAACGGCGGTATCCGTGAGCTGAGTGGCGGTCGGAGTAGGGGGGTGGCCGATTCTGTGGAGAGAGGATTCAACACTGTAGACGTAGGGGTCGACATCACCATCGTGGTGACGGTCGAAGTGGAGGAGAGATCGGCCATGGCCGACGCCGGAGAAGAGGGTGACGTCGGCGGCAGCGGAAGGTGGGAGATTAGGGTTTAGGCTCTGATACCATGTTGGAGAGAGGGATTAACGGAATTAGTAAGTTGTATTACTATTGTGGTGGAGTATTTATAGTGCAAGTAATGGGCCTGCCCCAAGAGCCTAATATACTCTAACAGGTGCCATTGTGCTAGAGAGTTGGGTTTGTGTTGATCGCCGCTCCAAGAATATGGACTGCACCCTATGACTACTTAACCGAGTACTTATCGTGTGAACGCAAGCGCGTTATGGGGTGTGCCTATCCTTGCAGTTGAAGAAGCTTGGTATTGCTACTTCCGCACACTGTGGGGTTCGCAAGTGAGCACCTAGCGGTGATGTGCTCAAGCACGGGTGTCTTGTGGTAGGACATATCGTGACAGGGTGCCTCGATGCAGGGCACATCGTGGCAATACCAAGGTTAGTCTTCTGAAGGATTTTGTTATGATAATCCTCGACAGCAGAGATTTACATTATGTGGGTAAAGCGTACAATCTTTGCATAGTTCGACCATTCGAATGGTCATGCATATGGTTAAGGGTGGACGAGGGGTTTTCGCATTGTATTCTCACCTTAATTAAATTAATATGGGTAAGGCTACTGGGATCACATGCCACTACTAAGTGATGTTTGTCGTTGAGAAGGAGTTTGACAACTTCGTTGTGTTTTTGAGAACCGAGGTTAGAAAACTTTGAGATTAAGATCTTAAGTTGAGCTTTTGGACCATGTTAAGTTTCTTTCAGGTTATCTCTGCGATTATGCTATCTATATACTTGTTTTCTTAAATGCTTTTACATTGATAAAAAAAAATATTTTTCGCATATAAACCCTCGACTTTCGTAGAATGTGCCCAAACCTGACCCTTTCCAACAAAGACTTATTAGTACTTGCACTATGTATATTCCACTGGAGCTGCTCATCCAACGAGTAGGTCTGGAGTTTGAAGATGCACTGGACAACATTGCTATCTTCTTGAAACAAGATCCAAACTACTAGGTGTTTTCGCTCGGCCTTGCATATGGCACGGATGGGACGTCATTTTTGGTTTGTAATCTTTGCCTTCTCAAGACTGGTAGCATGAGCTATGGTAATAATATACTTTGCAGCACTGAATTACTTTATTAGTTAACTCTATTTTATTGTAGATCCGAAAGATAACAGGCCTCTCAGTTTCTTCATGAAGAAAGGCAAGGCCCTTTGCTGCACCAAGTGCAATTTTCAATCTGATTGACCATGGAAGTGGCGCTGTCCCTGTTCGGTCCAAGTAATTAGTAAGGGAGGTTCCCTTAGGGAGCCATGGCGCGGGGCGCGGCACAGGTCGTTGCATGCATGCATCAGCTCAAGCGCTGCTCGATCTCCGGCTCGACATCATGCTCCGTCATCAGCTGGCTCCACCTCGAGCACTCGCCGAAGTAGGTGTCCCACACGCCCTCCGCGAGCCTGTCCACCTGCAGGGCGACGACCTCCTCCTCGAGCGCCGCGCGGTCGTGGCTGCCGGCGAAGACCACTTCCTCGCCGTCCTCGCGGACGACGCCGCGCTTCGCCCACCCGCCGCCCACGGACACGCGCAGGAAGCAGCCCACCTGGACGGCTCCGTCCCCGCCGTACGCGCTGGGCTGGGCAGCGCCGACGAGCCGGCGCCGACAACCCTCCCAAGCCGGCGGCCATCACAGGGGAACGGGGATAGCAGGACTTGTAGGGTTCATCGCACACAATAGATTTGGGGAATTTTGTTCGCACAGTGATAGAATAGATCGTGTTATAACCTAATATAAGGACAAATACTAGTCTAATAATTACTTATTTGCCATTGTGTCTAACTTCAGAAAAAGTCAGTTATACCCCATCTATGAATACTACACTTGTAGTATAAGTATACTACTATCGCGGTATAAAAAAACTAGAACAGATCTCATGTATTGGATTGAGGAGAATGGACGGTCCTCATTACTCAGTAGGTACCGTAAAAGAGCCCCAAAAATAACCCTCTCGAACCCCGCTTCCTACCGCCATGAAGGGGTAGGAGGGGAACATAACACTTTGTGGTGAGCTTTTGGATCATGTCAAGTTTCTTTCAATTTATCTTTAAAAGAAGAAGTTTCTTTTGGATCTTAAGTTGCTATCTTTCTGGAAGAGGATCCAAACTACTGGGTGTTTTCGCTCGTCCTTGCTGTGGCATAAATGGGACGTCATTTTTTGTTTGTAGTCTTTTGCCTTCTCAGGACTGTAGCCTGAGTTGTTGTAATAATATGCTCCGTAGCACCGAATTACTACTTTATTAGCTAATGAAGCAATGGTTTAATATCCCAACTCTTTTTATTGTGGGTATGTGCACTGTTTTTTGGGACATGTACGGTTAACACCGAGGCGTTGATTTAAGAAAGAGGCGTTGATTTAATGAAACCAGGTCCCAACAAATACCATCACGAATTGGACTTGGAAGTATAGCATAAAAAGTGGGTTCAAGATGAGTCCATGACACAAACTACAGTAAAATAAGTTGACCGTATTTTTCAGGATTCAAATCATATGTATTATCAATCATGACAAGTCCTCTTTCGTTCTTGGTTTGATTTGATTTTGTTCGATTGAGCCAAAATTTATCATTTTTGTATAAATTATTTAGTATAACATTTTATTTTAATTTTAAAGTCTTGGTAGGATTTTGTTCAAAGAAATCAAAAATATTTTTTGTAACTTTTATCTTTTTTGTATATTTTTTGAAGGCCCTCAACTTTTGTCACAACCAAACCAAATCGAACGGAAGCACGGATCAAAGAGGGCCACAAGTTCATCAATCGATCCAATGTACATAGTGGGCTGGATATAGCCATTAAGGCCGGCCCATTGCTAGCAGTTTGGCTGAGAAGAATACCGGAAAGAGTGGCCATTACACAGAACATCGTGTCCACGTGTGAATATCTGATACTGCATACGATCGTATTCGATCATCCAACGCTATTACGCTGCCCAACGCTTTAGCTACATGTATCGGTTCAGCGTCCTAATTTGGAACGAATTCAGTAAAAAAAAAATGGAATGAAAAGAAAATGAGAAACAACCTGAAATCAGACAGAATTGCGAGTCATATGATGGTTCAGAGTGACTGACATCTGACGGAAATGCGTTTTCTTCCCAGACGATTGAACCAGAATCGGATGCGAATTTGGAATCCACTGTCAGTTTCACCTGATTTTTGGCTGTTCTTCCAGCAACAAAACTCTGTCACAATGATCGAATGGATCCCTGCTTTCCCGGTTCAAATACATTGCGGCTCCATGGCTAGATTTTAAGCCATGCTTCAATAAGTAGCTTGAAGAAATTATTGAATTTTTTTTTTGAGAAGAAGAAATTATTGATTTGGTGACACCGAAAGGACGCACGTTTTGCTACACACCTTTAAAGTAAAACTGTGTGTTTCAGTACATCAAAAGAATGCACTATTATAACCTTTTTGCATTCCATCCAACTTGTCCTCCCCGTGTGTGTTGTCCTGCTCTATTAAGCCTGGCTGGAGCTGGATATGAAAACATAGATGAGCTTAAATCAAATGGCAAGAAAAGATAACAACACACTATTTTGGTGACATTAAAGTGTACCGCTTTGTTTCGGTGGTAGAAAACAAAATATTCGTTCTTTTAGTGCCACCGAATCAATTTTTATAAAACTTATATGTCAAACAGACCGCCATTAGACAACTATTGCTACTCTATAACCATTTTTTGTAAGGTTTCCGGTGGTTTTTCTCAAAGTTTTCAAAACCGTTTTAAATATATTTTTTGGCTTTATAAGCCTCCTATCAAGATCCCACAATTTTTTTCTTATTACAATCTTTGATTGTTTCAGCTCAAAAGAACTTAGCGAGACATCAAGGAGAAAGTGACCCGGCATTGGTTTCCGCTGCTCCACTTATAGCCAAAACCGTAGTGACATATATACACTAGCGTGAATTAGCAGCTTTGGTAGCTGTGGGTTGTGAATCTTCAACATTGGCAGCTTTGGTAGATGAGGCATCTCTGGTTTTCACGGATTCACAGTTCCATACCCTATATATGCCTTTGGTTCAGAGGCACTTTTGTTTGAGCTTGATACAGGCAACATTCTTCCAGCAAATCAGGGGCGAAGCCAAGTAGAACTTTGATTGTGCACGATCAGAACGAAACATAAGCCTTATTTGTTTCAGCTTAAATTAAATTAAAATCTATTTTTTATATAAGTCAAATGATGTAATACTTTATAGTTATTTTTATAAGGTTGCAAATAGTTTTTCTTATGGTTCGTAAAATGTTTTTTTACAATTCTTTTAACTTTTTAAGACGTCTTTTAAAAGATCACAACTTTTCCATATTAAAGTTTTCAAATACTTTTATCTCAAAAAAATAAGGCCACAGTAGAATTAGATCGCATGCTTCATACGTGCATTCTTGGCCTATCACCAGAGCCTACCCAACAGTAGTGCAGGCCGTACGGTTTTCGCGCTAGATCAGCATAAACACCGGTTGTCAGCACCGCACGACAACGCGGCCAACAGGACAATTTTGGGAGCAGAAAGTCCCCCGCGAAGCAGGCAAACAAACATTCTGAATTTTTTTTCTTTTTGTTAAGAAACAAACATTCTGATTTGAGGGTCGTCAAGGTTGGCAGGAAGCAGGGCCAGGGCTATCGTTCTCGCGTACACTAGAGCGGGCACTTCAAAACACTGTGGTCTTAGATAGATTAGCCCATTGTGGAAAGAAACTTTTAAAGTGTAGTGTAAATTATGAAAAAATTAGAAAAAAGAGTATCTAATAGTGAAATGGAGTTGAGGGATGGAGTGTTTGTTGAGCAACTAGCAGGCACCCTGACGATGGCAGCACCGCACACCGGCGATGGCTGCGGCGGCGGCCGGCGAGGTTCGCGTGTGGAACTCTCATGGCTGCAGGTGCGAAGGGTGTCCAATGGGCGCATCGCATGTGGCAGCTCGCGTTAGGTTGAGAGATGATGGTGGCCAACCATAGCCATGAGCACTGCACATGTATCTGTCACTGGATTACTGAAAGTCCTCTTTAACCGCAGGAATTACTGAACATGTAACAATTGCTAAAAAGCACGATAAGCTGAACTTGTCAAGAGTTTTCGGAGGTAGCTTGGAAAATCCGGTCTGTGCTGTTTGACTTGTTTTTAGAGCTCTAGGATGCGTTCTACTCTATGACTTGAAGATAAGACAGGCTGAATGCTAAATTGTGTAACAATCATGCCAATTTTTTGAGCTATACATGAAGATGTTCATTGAGACACAGCCTCAAAGCCATCAGATGGTTGTGTTTTTTTTTATATATGGAAGGGGGGACAAAGAGTCATGGAGGTGAGGTAGGCGCTCAATTCGCGCACCAGCTGACCAGCAACTCCATCCTCCTCCAGGTGCATGCATTCAAACATGCCTCCTCTGACCAAACAATCCACATCAAGACCAGGCTCCAAGAGCTTCCACATCAGCTACTCTATCCCCACCCTCTATTTCACTATTAGAGTGTCCCTCTATCCTTTCCTCTAAATTTCCTTCAGACTTTACACTGCACTCTAAAAGATTCCTTTCTGACATCAGACACTCTATCCATAGCTACAGTATTATAAAGTGTCTGCTACGGATGCTCTGGGGGACCCATCAGTGGCACATACACATATGCAGCAGTATATGCCATGTCTTGTCTTGTCTTGCCCCTGGCTCTGACCAAACATGTCCTCAAAGCCCCTGACCAAGATCTCAAGAATGATTTTCCAGGATCACACACAGTGCCATGATAGCACACGAGCAACCCAACATGCCAAAACGGCAACCAACCAGAGCCTTTGGCAGCAAGACAAACATCAATACATCATGTTGCCAATTCTGCAAGTGTGAGGAATCAGGCTGGGCTGGAGCAGGGGCAAAAAAACTGAAGCACATGCTCTCATTACAGGTTAGATGACTACAATAATGTACCAGGAGCTAGGATCTTCTCATTACAGGGTTCAGATAAGCACATCAGCAGCGATGATAGCTTGCCAAGGAGCTAGCCACAGGAGTGTCAATCACGGCACATAATATATTAGACTTAAGTAGGGGGATTGGGGCTATTTACAAAGGTTTAGTGCTGGGAGAAAATGCGGGAGGGCTAGCTTACATTTCTACGCATATATTATATGGGTAGGACCAGCGGCTGAGACGACTTACCTCACCAAAAGGGCAAACCAAAACTGCAGCAAATAAGAGTGCGGGTTGACCACCAGGACAAGCACCATCTACAAATAGGGTACTTTGGGCTTGTCCGATACATTAAAAAAACATTAACTCCACTACAGAATGCATTTTCTTCTACAGATACATCACTTTTTTTTATCTCCCTTGTTACTTCAAAAGACCTGACAGAAGCAACACAAATAGAGAACAAGAGATCAGTTCTGGTGTATTGACATAACTTTTTGTACTTATAATCAAGAACAAAAGTATTATGTAGGGTGGGTGTAATCATTAGTGAAAGCAGCTCACATTACCAGCTGAGATTGCATTAGCAGTTCTCGGAATTAAGAGATGAGGTGGATAAGCATCCTCGCGTTTCCCTGGCAGACAAGTCTCTTTCTATTGAATTAGCAGGACTCTCTTCAGACCTTGAGTTCAGGGCTCCTGGATTCATCCGCTGAACTTCCTCCTTCGTGTAGATGAAGATCTTATGAACCATATTGCAGAATTCACTGTCCAAGGAGAAAAATTGCACTCAAGGTATGTATTACATTACGTCGAATCAATAAATTAAAAAACAATTAGAGTTACTCACTTCCAGGGATCATCCCCAACAAGCATCATGTCACCTTCGTTGTCAGTGTAGACAACCATCCATTCCTTGTTAGAACTCTTCAGTTCACCATTAAAGTCAAACATGTCATCCAGCTCAGCGATCAACTCCTCGTAATCATTAAATTTAGTAAGATCCACAGACCTGCCAAGCGCAATTCCTTGCTTGTGGACCTGAAATGCATAGTTTCTTTGAATCATCATTCTAAACAACAGGGGAGCTACAGAAGGTAACTGAAGAGGGCCATCTCATATTCTCATGCAGTATATTTGTATGTCATGATAGCTAATTTATTAGTTGACGCAGTGAATATAAATTTTAGAAGGTAGATGGTGCCAACCATATAACTCCTTGGAGTCGTGTCAGAAATGAACTTTTTATGGTGGGATGCATAGCACTAATTACGAGGATTAGCAGGACTAGTAAGGAAGCCAGGCTTGTGATTTAGAAACTATGTGAATAATATATGCAAAGGCTCTTTACACCATGGGTACCTCCAAAAGGTCCAAGTAACTTACTTGGAACATTATATGAAATGAATTCACCATTGAGCTAAATACTAAAAGCTTCTGGCAGACCTGAGACTTTATAATATAATAAAAAGAAACTGGGACAGTAATAACAAGAAAATGCACCTTCTTGCAGCTTCTGGTTGATCCCCCTTGCGACTTGCTAGACATGTTTCTTGAAAAGTGCTTCTCAGGAACAGAATCTGCCTGTGGGGCATCCAATGGATTCGGAGTTTTAGAAGGGTCAGAACACTTTTCTACTTCAGTTGCATCTGGTCGACGCCATTCAGAAGCCCCTGGAGTTTGCGGCATCCCATCATATGCAACACTTGGTGGAGATTTCAAAGGCTCAGATTTCGCTGGGCTGTCAAGGTGAATCCCAAATAGCTTGCATGAAGTGCCCTTGGTTTTCTGCACATCACCATGGGCAACAACCAAAGGTTGAGGCTTGATCAGTCGTGGCTGTGTGTCATCCATGTGGGAACTTGGTATCATATGACCGAACCAGCCTGATGAGTAATGCTCCATGCCACGGCCTGGCTGTGCAGCATAAACTCCATTCCGGAACTTTGTATCTGCGGGCCTTTGAGGCAACCCACCAACTTCCTGCATCATTTGATAGTTCTGTTTGTTTAACCCAAAGCCCGTATTTGGAGGCATCAAGGACCATGAGCCTGGGAACATGTTGTGGTTGACTTGCTGATCTTGGTACTGAGCATTTACTGTATGCCAGAAGTTAGAATGTCCTGCAGCAATCTGCTCAGGTAAAGAACAGAAACCCTGTGGGTTTTGTACATCTTTGGGAGGCTGAAATCCAGATAACATCTCACTGTAACTTTCAGGCCTGTTCATTTGCACCCAACCATCTGAACCTAGCTTTCTCTGCGAAAGAATATTATTTTTCTCGCGATCAAATCCTGGGGGCCTCAGGATTGACTTCTGTGCAGTGTCCAACTCGCTGCCGTCACCGAAACCAGTTTTTGGGGTTGCATTCTCTTGAGTCTGGAAAACCCTTTGTAAAACATTTTGTTGAGTCTCAACTGCTACTTTGGGAGCAACTAGATTGAAAAATGCACGCATTAGTAAAACAATAACTATCCTACAAGCTCCACATTAATGACAAGATCAAACCTTCTTTTGGCTGAGCAGAAGAGTCAGCTGGGGCAGCAATAACATTTGGACGAAGCCTCTTGCTTCTTGGCACTGGAAGCGGATTGATGGGAGGAGGGCTTACAGCAGGTTCTATTTGCCAGGGTGAAACTCTTTCGGGACGAGGAATGGAAGAAGCTTCATCCCACCGCACCTGAATAATATGAAAATGTTAAGAGAATCGGTAAAATAAATGCAGCTGAAATGAAGAAAGATAAGATGTTGAGATACCTTAAGGGAACGCCATCGTGAATCGGCCCACTCAGCTGAATCAGAATCACCCATTCCAACTATAGTCCCAGTGAATCTAATTTATGAGCATTGAAATTTTTTGTAAGTTGCTTCTCATGGAGAAATCATTTGTGGCAAAGTAGGACACAATTCCAAAGCCTAAACAAGGCAGCTGCTAACCTTTGCTCTGGAGCCTCTTCACCTTCAAATCTCATCTTAAATCTCATTCCAATTGAGTAATTACGTTTCAGTGAGTCCACATATCGATCATGTGGAACAACAAACTCGGCTGGGCTAGTCCTGAAAGTCCAATGTGAGGAGTTTAGAAATGGGGCTTATAAGATTTAGCATTGTTTCAGAAATTTGGATAATTCTATGGTGTGAAAATAGAACCGCCATAATCCCATTAAGAATTCAGGTAAAACCAAACTCCCAAATTTATGTGCCTAAATCCCAGAAAGAGTTTGCAACAAACCTGGGCTTGTAGTAGACAGTGAACATTGTCCCTGTGTTAACAGCATGCCATGCTGTAGCAAGAACACCAAGATGCATGCTGTGGCTTGATATTACTGAAGATGGAACATTGGTTTGTTGCCTCATTGCACGTCTGACTCCAACGCGTAATTCTCCATTGTCACCTCTATTTGCATAACATGGGGAGTATTCACTAAGTGGTACAAGGAGGCAAAGGAGTAGAAGCAAACAGTACAAATTTACTTGATACCTGAGAAAGATGAAGGCATCCCCAGCAACAAGTCGTTTGGCACTAACAAATACACTCCAGCCGCTCTGCAGAAGGTGTCTTCTTGGCTGACCTGAAGTTGAGCAGACAGAGAAGGGTCAGCAACCTAATTCTTGCCTAGCAAGCACAATAACTTGATTAGTTAGTTCTTAAATCAAAAGACGCTAAAGCATCAGAACTACTTGTCCTAAGAAACTAAAGCATGAAAGGTGCACAGCGTTAATCAACAAAGCTATAGTCATATACAATGAAATGCAAGGCTCATGCCAAGACACCAAAATGCACAGGTTTTTGGAAACACACACATTGATCCCTCTAATAAAGCTGGCGAGGTGAAATAAGGTTATGTATGGCACTGGAAAGTGCATGCAAGACCAATTTAAGATCAAGGGGTTATTCACGCAGACTAGAAAGGGCAGGCTTTCCCTGTATATCAAGAAAAATTCGAAGGATGTTTCCCTTCCCAGTCATACAAATTTATGCATGTGAGCAGATAATACTGAGCTAGTCAAACGACACAGAAGATGCTGAGTGCTCACCTCTGAAGATGTGACGGAAGCGCCATTCCACACCATGCAGATCCTTGGCCACCAGCTCCTGTGTTGGAGGCTGACGGCTCATATCCTAACCAAGAAGCCAAAGCAAAGATCATCACTGCAACTCCAGCAACATCTTAGTATACCTAAAACTACAACCATGAGTCAATGACAACAACAAGAAGTGGCCTAACCAGAGGCGGGAGGCACTCATCCGCGTGGCGACGCAGCACTGAGAAGCCACCATGTGTGCTCGTGTCCGAGGCAGTCAACGTCTTGCAGAAGGAGTGCACCCGCGGCCTCACAGGCGCAGCCGGTGGAGCAGCAGGCACCTCCTCAGAAGAAGCATTCTCCTCTGGCTGCTGCACACAACAAAACCAACAAATACAACTATTTAGAAGCTCCAGACCTAGATCCCCACAAGAAACACAGCGTGGAAAGCGGAGGCATTTCTCACCTTCGTTTTAGGGAGCAGGGTGAGCTGCGCATAAACCTCATCGGTGTCTGGCTCGGCCTTCAAACGGAACAACGCATCAAATACGCACGCTACTGAAAAGGAAAGCTCACAATAGCAAGCAAGATGGTTCAAGTACCTTCAATTCAACGTTCATGACCTCACACAGGATCTTCCATGGGAGATCGTACAGCTGCATTCGCTGCTCAGCCACCTGGTTGGTCGATGCCTCCACCTGAAATTGGCAAGCCCAAGAACTAAGATTAGCTGCCAAAACACATGGCTATTTTTCGACGGAGAGAACACAAATCAAGAACTCAGAGCTGAGTCACTGATCACTACTGAGCATGAAAACCCGCAAATTTTTTCCCATTAAAAACAGAAGACTGGAAAGGTACCCAATTATAGCAACCAAGAGAGAATTTCCCACGTCTGGTGAAGCAAATCAGACTTTAAGTTAAAACGTACGATGCACAAGTCACAGGAGAAGCTCAAAAACAACAAATTTTCCCAACCAGAACTCGGGAACACTACAGCTTAGTGATCCAGCACCAAAACTGCAAAATTCCACGCAGAAGATACTCAAACCTCGAGTTTCCAGCGAGGGAAGAGAAAGTGTAGCTCAGTTTGCACTAAATCCTTTTAAAAGAACTAAATTTTTTTTGGGGGGAACCGAGAATCTCAACCCGTTCGGCCGAATTCCAGCGCTAGGCCTTGATTTGGCTCCCGAGCACCGAATCCCCAAAATCGCAGCGCCTCAAAGGCTGAAAGGTTTCTCAAATCGAACAAACCCCCGCAGAATTCAACCGTCTGCCCCGAAGGAACCGAAATTCCCCATGCACGCGCAAGAAACAGCCCACTGATCACGCCAAAACGCAGAGAATTCACCCTGCGAGCGCGCGCCGAACCCAAAATCCCCCGCTCAACCCATCCAGGAGGAACGCGTCGCCCCGATCAGCAAAGAAAGAAGGAAACGAGCGGAAAGAGCCCACGAGAGAAACCCCCAAAAAAAACCACAGCCTCGCAGAAGCAGCAGCAGCAGCAGCGAAGGTTTCCAAAGCGAGGCCACGACGCCAGGCGGAAAGGGGGAGCAGAAGCAAGCCTCCCACCGAATTGGGCAGCGAGGCGCCGCCCACCTGCTCGATGTGCCCCTGCGGGAAGTAGAACACCTTCTCCCCGACCCTCGGTACCGTCACCAGCGGCCCGGCGCACGCGCTCCATAGCTCCGAGAACAGCCCGTCCTCCGCCGCTCCCCCTCCGGCGCCGCCGCCTGCAAGCCCAAAACCCCCGGTCAGAACCCCACCGAGCACAAACCAAACCAACCACCACCACCACCACCACGCACAGACCTCCTCCCGCCTCCGCCTCCGCCGCCGCCGCCGCCGCGGCGCCGGCCGGCTCCGCCGCCGCAGGAGACATCGCGGCGGCCAGATCTTCACACGCGCGCCGCCCCGAATTCCGCTCCGATTCGCCGCGATTCGCCTCCCCCCACCTTTCCAACCCGCCTCGCTCGCTCGGATGGAAGGGGAGAGAGGATTTATGAAGGCGACGTCAGTTCGCTCGCGGGCGAGGAGGCGGTGGTCTCTCTCTCTCTCTCTCTCTCCTCGCTCGCGCGCGCGTGTCCGTGTGGGGGTGGGCGGGTGCGTGCATTTGTGGGTGCGTTGCTCTCTGGGCCGGGCCGGCCGGTGAGGCTACCGAGGCGGTGAGGCGACCCGCGAGGCAGGGCGCAATTATTTCGCTCGTGGGAGGCGGGCTCGGGTTGGGCATGGGCCTGGGCCTGGGCCTGAGCGGGGATGGGCTGTCTCGCTCCTGCAGGCAAGGGGTAGGTGCAATAAATATTCGTGTTGGGGGCGTGGGGCAACGGGGTGTCTCCTCGAGGGTATTCTTGTGGTTTTTTAATGCCCGCGGGGTGGGATTCGTTGCCGATTTGTTTTTTAAGGGGTTTTGAGCCTTCCGAGATTTAAAATTGAGTGGTTTTTTTTTTGTTGTTTACGAGTTTGGCTAATTTTTTTTTAGAAGCTCTGAGGATAAAAATTAAAATTGCCTGGGTATATTTTTGAAATTTGGAGGTATTTTGTCAATTTTCTAAGTTTATCTAATTTTAAGTTGTTTTTTTGTCTGAATTGTCAGTATTTGAAATATAAGAAGCATAAAAAATGTTTTTTTTTTGTGTCGGGAAAGGTAGGCTATTGCCATGCAAAGGAGCTGGAATCCATTTAAATAAATTTATACCGAATGGGGTCTTTGCTTGCTTTTTGGTATTATGACTTTTTTAAGTAATTGGTGGCATTCATGTGTTTGATTATAGTGTTGCATTAAGAGTATAGAAACTTGGCTTTTTATATATAGAAGATACTGATTGGTGGTACAACTCAGCTCTACCTATTAAGTGGCTCATCTTTAAAGACAAATTGGTCACATCTCGGTGTTGGCTTATGTTAAAGACAAATTGGTGATATCGGTGTCTACTTTAAAAGCTTTAGATGTTAGGAATCACATCAGATGTGTAAATATAAGCATATCTCGGTCATCTGGAGTAATATTTTGATCACAACTCCTTATGTTCGCTATATTTGTCCTTAGCATCGGAAAAATATGTTTCATAAGTTTGTCCATTGCAAATATTAAGTATAGTTATTGTGATGTTTCCACTCTTTATCCCTAAGTAAATGCTTAATAAGAAGAAAAATAGTTGTAACATACAGATCTAATAAACACTACTTATCTCTGCTAACCAAGTATTACTTAACAAAAAAAGAGGGATAAGTTATTTCTCTCTACTAACCCAGTCAAACACTACAGATAAACTAAATTAGTTGTCGAACATAAATTTTATGTTAGGTTGTGGTGATCTAATCCAATTAATTTAACTCCATACCAAATATAATCTAACATTTAATGTTGAAATTCTAGCATTTTTTTCTACGACGCAATAAAACACATATTTTCATTGTTCCTATGGCTGTCTCCGAACCGTGGAATCAAATTGACCATGCCACTAATAATCGGTGTTTCCGTTCATATATTTTCTTAAAAAAAAATGCTCCCTATGCATAGTAAATAGTTCATGTCTAGACCATGTACTTTTCAGCTTAAGAACTTATCTACATTTTAAAAGGACAAATGTTTTTAGTTTTTTTAGTTCGTTTTTTCGTTGTTTTGAAGGTGAGTCATAACGCTTTAAAAAACAAGTTAAACAAAATGGAACCGACTCTCGAAACTACCTCGAGAATCTCTCAAAATTCAGTCATTTCAATTGTTCAGCTGTTCGGCTGTTCAGATCAACCCAAATGAACATGACCTTAGTCATTAACACAGTCTTCAAGATGTAATTTTGATAAGTAGCTATTATGTAATTTATTTATGAAACACAATAAAATTCGGTTCATTGAAGTAGTTTTTTTATATGAATCCATATATATGGTTTTGAAGTGCTTGATGTAAATAGTTTAAAAAACAATATATACAATTTTAAAACTTTGATTGACATGTACCTTAAATATCAAGTTTTTGTGTTATGAAAAACACAAAGATGGGGTAACCACTCGTCGCTAATCAGAGGCCCATGGCAAAGAAATAGAAAGGGACTATGGCAAAGAAATAGAAAGCGACTAGGGGACGGTATACCGTTCCTGATCCAACCAATGGCACACCTCCACCCTTGTGCTGGCTATGCTCCGCGCGCCTCGCCTATCATCATCGTCTTTAACACCCCCAAGTCCAACGTTGTGGCTACATCGCTGGCCGCTCCATGTCCTTTCCTCTTGTCACCACACCGGCTCCGCTCACCTTAAACCTGATCGCCAGCATCGATTCGTCAGCTGCCTTCAATCAAACCTATGGTTTCGGTGCTACCATCGGCCTCTGTGTCTTGCCCCACGCTCCTACTAAGCCTAGTGGACACGAAAACCACCCGCCTCTGAACCCGAATCAAGTGGGACGACACTACACTGATGAGTCCGCTAGGGTGGAGGAAGAAGCGGCGACGAAGATGTAACTATCGCGAGGGTGAGGAAGAAGGGACCTTCGTGAAACCGAGGAAAAACAAAGACAAGAAAAAAGAAGGAAAACTGAGCCGAGCGCGATGGAGGTGGCGTCCATCGAAAAGCTGCGGCAGCAGGTGTGACGGATGTAGCATGGCAGTGAGCATGATTTTTCATACCACTTTTTAAAATCTTTTAATTTTTGACTCAGCCGAACCAAATCTAAACACTACAGGAATTACAGGTTTTTTCGTCGGCCCGAAACAATTTCGTCGGCCTGAAAAAAGCCGATGAAATTAAAGTAATATTTTCGTCGGCTTGTAATAACCAATGAAATTAAAATACTAATTTCGTCGGTTTCTAGAAACCCATGAAATTAAAAAACTAATTTCGTCGGCAACAACGGGCCGACGAAAGTGCCCGGGACCCCGCGCGCAGGAAAGATTCCACGGATTATTTTCGTCGGCCTAGGCCGATGAAAATAAATTAAAAAACTTTTTTTTTGTATTTTCGTCGGCTTAGACCAATGAAAATAAAAAAAATTGTAATTTCGTCGGCTTTGGCCGATGAAATTAATAAAAAAAACCGGGTAAAAGGGGATCCAATTTTTCACACGCGCGCCCGCGCTTACCTAGCTGCCCTAGACACTCTGCCACTGCCTCCACGCCCCGTGCCCGCCGCTGCCACGCAAGCGCCGGCCGCCGCCGCCTTGCCCTGCGCCCGCTGCCATCCTTCTCTCTGTGCCGGCCGCCGCCACGCCCGAATTTCGGCCCACGCCGCCTCCTCCTGGCCTTTTTTTCCAGACGCCACAACCGGTAATTTAGTTTCAACCTCGTAATGCATTTCTATTTGTTAAATTATCCATTTTTAGGTTCACATATTTTTTTCACTTATAATGTTTTAGGGCATGTCGACACCACCTCCTGCTGCTCCCGTTCAAGACAACGCCGCTATTGCTTCGGGGACGCCTTCCATTAGTCAATTTATAAACTCCGAAGGCGATGCAGCATGTAGCGGTCGCGGATCTCACTCTCCTCAAACTTAGGGTGTGTGTTTGGTGAACTTTGTGACGATGGACTATGCAATGATGTATGTGATGTATTGTGATAATATGCGACTATGTATGTGATGTATTAATTGTGATAATATGCGACTATGTATGTGACTATATATGTATGTGATCTATTTGTGACTGTGATGTTCCTGTTAAATACTGTGATTTTCCTGTCAAATCCTGTGTTTTTAGTCGTATTTTACTGTTTTTTTACCAAAAAAATGTATTTTCGTCGGCCTAGGCCGACGAAATTACTGGAGCTGGGAAGTTGGCCGGCATCTGCTCCTGTAATTTCATGGGCCTAGGCTGACGAAATTAAGTATATTTTCATCGGCCTAGGCCGACGAAATTACTTGGCCGGCAACTGCTGAATAATATCATCGGCCTAGGCTGACGAAATTAAGTATATTTTCATCGGCCTAGGCCAACGAAATTACACCGCCACGTCATCTGCCACGTCACCTTTCTAACCTAGCCTGGCGTCGACTGAAGTAGTTTCGTCGGCCAGAAAAAACCGACGAAATTACATTAATTTCGTCGGCAGCCGACGAAACGGTCCGTAATTTCGTCGCCCAGATTTCGTCGGCTCAATTTCATCGGCAAACCGACGAAATTACTGTAATTTCGTCGGTAAAGCCCCTAATTTCGTCGGTTTCAGGCCGACGAAATTAAACTCGTTTCCTATAGTGAAATAAACAACGAACAAAAGAGGGTCTCGGCACGTGTGTGGGATTCTGTCGCTGGAGACCAGAGTTTCTCAGCATATAAAGCAGTGCTAGCAACAATCCACTTAAAGCCCTAGATCAGTTTATACCATTTATCTCAGAGCAAGCAATCGTCATCGAGCATTTGATTAAGCCCACAGAAAGGTGCAAATATCCTAATCAGAGATCGGCCCCTGCTCAACGAGCAGGTCCCTAGAACCCTAATTGGACCACTGCACAGAGAGGAGATGAACACTTACGATGCGTTGGGATCGAACCAACAAGCAGAGGCAAAGCGTGAAGATCACTGTCCCAGAAAACAATTCGCCGTGCTAGGAAGCACTACCGACGAAGTGAATCGGAGATACGATGCCGACACTCCCCCACGGCAAGAAGCCACGGAAGGAGCCCGAGATGCAGAGAGAACGCAGCAGCAAGATCACGGCGACCACCCCGTGGCCTCGGGAACCAGAGTCGAAGAGGAGCACCACCAAGACAGCACCCACCGGCCGGCGACGGCGTCGAGGCACCGGCAAGAACAGCAGTGATGCGCAACAAGCAGTGAGAGGGGAAAAACGAGAGAAAAACCAGAGAACCCCTCAAAGAGGAGCACGGGACTTCCCCATATAGGCGAGGAGAACGAACTCCCCGAAGTCCCCGGCCATCTCTTCACGGCACCACGCGCCCGCGCAAGGCGGAGACGAAAGAACGGCCGCCGCCGCCCCTGTACAGCAAGGGTTCGAGGAACCCTTTCTCTGCCCGAGCTCCCAGCCAGGGGCAGCTTCGCTGCCCCCTTTTCCCCTCGTGATGGGCCAAAGACACCGGCTCAAAAAAGGGCAAAAGCCCAACAGTAGCTAGAGGGTTAGCCTTCGAGGAGTCGTGCGTGTGAGCGGTCATGTCTCACCACCAACATGTAGATTCCAACCTCGATCTCACTCTCACACGTTTGCTAATGATTCTGTAGGATTGAATCACATAATTTGATATTGTAGGATTGAATCACATAGCTAGTGATATTGTAGGGTCTCGCATGCTTTAATTGTTAAAGAATGTTCTTGTTAACTTATTTTCTTAAGCTCATTTACTAATTTGTTTATCTTCAGTTTCTATAACACAAATGTTTTGGTATTTTTGGCCTCCTTTTTTGTTTTGAAGATGTATCACAACTATATATGGCTCTAAAAGCAAGTCAAACAAAGTGAGTCAAATTATCTAAACCGTTTTAGAAAAATCTCAAAATACAACTTATCAGTGGATCAGATAAACTGAAAATAATTTCGATGATCGGTTGGTCATGACTTGATGGTGGTAGATTAAAAAAATTATATTGAAAAAATCCAACGAGCAATTAAGCAATGCCTGGCTCGGCTCAATTGAGTTGTTTTTTTGCCACGAGATAGAAAACATGCATGCAGGGCTACCGAGCGGAGCCAGAGTTGCTGGCAACTCTACTTACATCTCTCGCTCGTGAGTCGATCTACTAGGCCGATAGTCTAGAGACCAGTTCAAGCAGCAGCAAGTCATCGTATGCATCTCTTTGTGATAGCAGATCGATCCAATCAATAGATATGCTTTCGTAACATGCTACTTTAATTTCATTCACATGAATCAAGCTAGCTATTGCATGCTACGACGATGTGTGTTTTTTTTTGTTGTCATATTGTACTTGAAACAATTGTTGCGAAGCATGCATGTGCGGCGGCCGGTCTGCAACATTGTACGTACTTAAAACAAAAGCCTTTGCTATCTTCCTAGATCAAGCAGATACATGTGCTTCAGAATCCCGTGATTAACCAATTTATTATATTCACAGGGTCTACGTTACGTACGTACGTGAGACAAATCGTGTTACCTACTGGCTGTACAAACCAAATCTAATTAAATTAAAGAAAGAAAATGCATGCATGCGAGATCCGATCGATCGCGCCATGCATGCTGCTGCTTGCGAGCTAGAACACGAGAGAGAGAGAGAGAGCAATATGCATGCTAATATGCATGCAGCCGCGCAAGCTATAGCTCGGGCTCGTGGTTGGTGGTCGAATGGTCGGACGTAGAAGAGGCGTGCTCCCCACGTATAAAAATGCGAGCGAGTGGCGCATGCACGCACGGACACGATCGCAAGGATCGGTCGTGTGTTCCGCGACACCGGGACAGCTAGCCCGTGGACGGGCAGACAGGCCGTGTTGCGATGCCCGCCGGCCGTGAGGCGGCCGGCAAGCTCGTCAAACCCTTGTTGGGGTTGGTTCCGCGCGCTCTATTGATAAATCCAAATGCGTACTTATATGTTGATATATATGTATGCTATATATGGGAAATGATCGGAATTTTGACTGCTAGGAATTCACTCGATCGATCGGCGCGCGGTCACAAAAACTGCCGTTGAGGGTTGGATGGCCCGTGCATGCGTATCCGTTGATACAAGCAATCTCTCTTGGCTGCGTTTGAAGTCGTTGAGGGAGATGCTGTCGGCAACTCCGTAGTGGACAGCTCACAGACGACGTCGTTAGTCTCTCTCAACGGCCTGACCACAGGCCGTCAATAGAGGAGCACCACCGCACCTTGCGCCCTTATGAGTCGGGTCGTTCGTCGCGCGTGTCTCGACATTCCATGCATGTACCGGTTGTCAAGAGAGATCAAAATGTGAAATGGCGAGGCGTGTGTGTGGGCTCCCGGACACACGACTTCACGGGTGAGCGCCAGCGCCGCATGCCACCTTGCATTGTATTCACTAGCGGTACGTGAAAGCGCGCTTACGCGCGCTAGGCTGTCTTTGACAACAATGGAAAACCGAATGAAGGAAAGGACCACAGATTAATTTTCGCCAATGTTGACTGCTAGTTTTTTTTTTACTGAAATTAGTAGAGTGCAAAGCGCAAAACATATATTATACCCTGTCAAAACAAGGAGACCAACAATGTACATTAAGAAATCAGGAACATGCATGTATCCATAACAAATAGGAATTCAAGGTATGAGAGCATCAATTTTAGGTTCAGATATAAGAAAATCAATGGCCACTGCAGTCTCAGCAATAGAACAATCATAACAGCAGGATAATTTCAGCTATACAAAAACTATAAGAGCATCAAAGCTTTAGCTATAAGACAGTTATGGGAACAACAATTTCAGCTACAGGGCTAAAATAACGGTATCAATTCAGTTTCAGCCATAGGACATCTATAACAGCATTCAGTTTCGATTACAGTTCGAGCCATAGAACATCTATAAGTGTACCATGAACATCAACGGAATCTTTTTAAAATCAAAAACCAAAGTAGCTATTATAGAAGGAAGGACTTAAACCGTGATGGCCGTTGAAAAATGCTTTCAATGGCAGCAATGAATAGAGAACTACAGTACTCGCTTACATGCTAATCACTGAAAAAAGCCTTGTGCTCTGACAGATTGTGAAATAAACCCTAACAAAAAAATGTTACATGCTATCTTCATGGTTTCATCTCCAACGAAACAGCAGGGCACCAAAATTGGCTTCCAATCTAGGTATATTCAGATAATCAGGGACTAAGTAATGATTTAACACAAGAAAGAAAGGAGTGTCCTTTCAATGTTGAGGTCCACTTTTTCATAATTACACCAGAACCTGCAGCAACCTATAACCATAATTATAAAATTGTTTTAGGAATCAAACAAAATCATAATCAGACTTGTTGTGAGGAAGGTAGGACCTAAAATTAACATGGATAATGCTATTATTCACAATCAGAGCAGCTATAAGCAAGGTAGGACCTAAAATCAGTACGGGTATTGATGCTATTTACATCGAAGCCAGTATTTTAACAAAACTACCACCAATATGCAGCTGTGATAGCAGCAAGCTAGCAATCGAAGTCATCGTCTTAAACATGGGACGGAGCTCATGCCGCTGAGGCATTGTGGAGGCAACACATGCACACTGGTGGCGCTCCGAGGGGTCTAGATTAGGCAGTTAGAAGCAATCATACATTTGATTTAAACTGGAAATATTTTAATATCCAAAAATCAAACACTTGTAGATTCTGTTCTATAAAAATTACAATTTAAATAGGTGGATTAAATTTGAGAAGTTCAAATCTCACACATACAATTCCAAATTTTTAAATATTCAGTATGCTAATTTGTGCTGTTAGAGATATGGTACAGCCCATGTCTACCCTATATATACAGGCCCTTGACCTATAGAACAGTACATATTCATATATATTGACACACACTGTTGTATATCTAAAATGTTTCACATACAAAATACCATAATATAGCATGCCTATATATAATCAACACAATTGTATTTTGATCAAAGGAAATGTTATGGTCCTATATGCATTGATCAGCACCTTGCACTATATGTACACAGAACGCTTAATGTAAACATATTACTTTGTAGGGGTACACCTATAAGGAAAACATGGCATAAGTACCTTGAGGCGTGAATACCAGGAAATGAAATAGGTCAAAGGTGATCAGATATATAGTCCATTCATTGGCTTCCTGAGTTCCGGTAAGAATGGTTTAGAATGAAATTAACCTAAACAAAACCATCATATAATGCGAGAATTCATTCCCCTGGCTTACAAAACCTATCCAGGTGCCCCAAAAAGTCGATAAAATAATATACAAAAATTTCTCTACAGTCCATATATGCATACAAAAATTTCAATTGAACACTTCTGTGCGTTACCTAGAGTAGAGATCTCCAAAGCCAATCTCCCAAGCCCAGGGACTAAACATGATGGATACCTACGCAGTCTAACGAATATAAAATTTGCAATGGCAAATCGACAACATCACAATACACTATCAGTAGCCTTGGGGCCAATATCGCTCAGATAACTCCATAGATTAAAAACAAAATTAAGCTTTGTCGTTGTGCCATAGGTCATCAATAGCCTTGGCACTAACTTTGAGCACCTGGACATCTAAGCAAAAGCATTATATTATCAATATAGGAAAGAAAATAGCACATACACATATAGAAATAAATTGCTCATCAGATAGCTGTGGTTTTGAACATGAATTTCTTATCATGTGCAGACCATGCGAAGGAGTTTGCTATCAGTACCCTACCAAGAATCACTATCAGATAATTTGACAAAGCCATGAGGGAAGCAGACTTGGTAGGAAGTCTAAATACTATGTCGTTGGCAGATGGAATCAACCGCAGGATCGTCATTGCATCAAGCCGCCTCTTCTTGTCGATCTGAGACGCCGACGACATGGGGACGGAGTAGGAGGTGAGCTAGTATTCGCATGGGGGGAGCCGTGCCATCAGAGAAGGGGATGCAGTGCCGGCGAGAGGTAGAGATGAAGGGAAACGCGCAGGCTACGCTAGCCGAAAATCAAAATTTTCGCGCACACCCAGGATCAACATGTAAGTAGGGGACCATGGATCGTTACCCTCGACGCGCGGATGCAGCGGAAGAAGACTCGCGCACGTAGAGGAAGTAGTCGAACACGCCCCGATCAGTACGCCGACTGCTCGCCGTGGGGTCGCCCGTGCTCGGGGTGAGGTCGCCCGGCTCGCCGAGGGGTCGCCCGTGCTCGCCGAGGGGTCGCCCGTGTTCCAGGAGAGGTCGCCCGTGTTCCAGGAGAGGTCGCCTGGCTCGGGGAGAGGTCGCCGATCAGCAAGCACGTCCGCGAAAGCGGCAGTGCCTCTAAGGTATCCACACGTCCAGGGGTGGAACGTCGCGCGCCGGTGTGCTAGCACCACGTCGCGCGGCTAGGGTTTCCTCAGGAGCGGGAGGGGCGCGGCGGCTAGGGTTTTGGTGGAGTGCATCTAACTCATACACCGCGCCGCCCCTGGCCTCCAACTTATATAGACGTGCTAACGGGCTTCTACACTAGAAGACCCGTTAGGACTCTATCTCCTACGTGGATCCATATCCACGCGCCGAAACCCATTAACAGAAGTGAATCCGTTAAGCATGTTCCAACCCGTTAAGTGTGTGACCCGTTAGGTTCATGTGCAAGTCGGCCGCGGACCCGGAAACCCGTTTCCAGTCCACAGATCAATAGCGGTATCTAGCAACACATATTGACCCCCGAATGCACAGAATGATCTCATCGGCTAAACCTTGATACACACGTACATACCGATCCCTTTGCCACACGACACCAGTCAAGCTCAAGGCAAGATGCGTGCCACCCTTGTGATAGCTCGACCCATTCACTCGTTCCGTGTAATGGATATAAGATGTGACTAACAATTAGTCACCTTGGCACGGCCGCGCACTTTCCTTATCCATCCACACCGAGGGGCCCAGAGGTATCTCTCCCGTTATCGAGGAGGGGCAAATTCCATCTTGATCTATCACACCCCTACGCCATGTTTCGCGGCATACCCGTAAGTTACCTTTATAACTACCCAGTTACGGAGTAGCGTTTGATAACCCCAAAGTATACAACTACGCATGCTGGGACTCTATGATGATCTCAGGTCTAAGGACCATATAGGTGTACCACTCGAGACAACAATCTGATGGCACTATTAAGATAACAATCTCAGCAGTGTCTCGGAGTAGGTCAATCCAACCATCCGTGTTCTCTAACACGTGTCCACATTATTGATTCGATATCCACAATATCTATGGTATGTGAAACAGTACCATCAATCAATACATGTGCCGATCAATCATTACTGCTCCTCATAATGATTCTGGATCAGGGATCAGTTTAGAATAATGTCATACAAACAATGTGTCTCACAACCAAGTCGTACTTGATGAACAAAGTTATGACCATTATTCATGGAACCTGATAAGCTAGTTATCGAAAAGTACATGAACAAAGACGTATTACACAATCATCTCATGATTGATCTAGGGCATATTCCCTTCAAGAGACACATCGTTGGTGTCAAGAGGAGGTGGTGACAGCGGCAAAGGGAGGAGAGCTACCGGTGTTTGCTCCTTGAGGTCCTTCTGGTCGAAGTTAGTAAATGCAGGGAAGAGGAGGGGAGGGAAGAGGCGGGCATACCAACGTCGGCGATGGCCAACCAGAAGTAATTCTTGGCCATGGGTCGATCGACGCATCCCTACCGGAGCCGACCGGATCTAGCCGTGGAGAATGTACTGGAGCGACGCGCCAGTAGGGAAAAGGGAGGCAGCGCCGGCAAGGGAAGTGGCAGATCTAGAAACGACGGGAGCGGCGGCTTCGGTGCCCAAGGCCGACAACCAGAGGCGGCAACGTCGACGGGGTGGATCCGGCGAAAGGCGGCGCCGTCGACAGGGTGGATCTGTGTGCCGGCCTCTTCTCGATGGGCACCCTACTGCCTTCGTCCCCCGTCTCTACCATCAGCAGATGCGGGGACGAGGCGGGCACGGAGGCGGGGACGATGGTGGCGAGGGAAAAGAGGTGTCCTGCATGCGAAGCCGCCATCATAGCGGCGCGTATGGAGCCGCAACCGCAGCAGGGCACAGGAAGCCTAGGCAATGAATCACTGGCAGGGGGAGGCGGAGGCGCAGTAGGGCGGCGGCGTGGTGGGAGAGGAGAAAGGCGATGGCACCGAACTACCGATGGGAGAGGGCCCTCTTGAGCTGGAGGCGTCGACGGAAAGGCACGAAGGGGAGCGGATACGTGCGTAGAAAAGGGCACACGTGGAATCAATCCAGTAGAAATGGGAACGGACGGGCCGGATGCAAGCACAGCCGAAGGAACGGCGCGGCAAGCAGCAGCTGAAGAAACAGACGAACATGATTAAAAAGGCCACGTGGCCATAGCCAGGGAAAAGGGCTACGTGGCCATAGTCAGAAATCAGGCCTGCTATAGGGTATGAAGAATACTTATATTTCAACAAATGTAGTCACAAATTTTTTTTGTAGCATAAAATACTCTCTCCACGGCCCTCACAGAAAACGTCGAGAGCGTGCATCGCCATGCTAGCAACACTAAGTGGATCGAGCCGTAGAGCGCGCAAGAGGAGAGGACTCTCGACGGCCTTGCCCATTGCCATCGAGAGATTATTTTCTCTAAATTTTGCAAAACACAACAAGTATAAATCTTTACTGGTTTAAAAGTGTTAATCATTTCAATAAATCTGTAATAAATTGAGATATATCATCAATTTGGAAAAGTACACAGGAAAAAATTATTTGATGATACCTTTTCTATTTTTTATGTTTTACTCATTATGTTATGGTGTACAAATTATATTTTAAGGTAAGAAAAATAATAAACTGATAAGATATGGATAATTGTTATAACTTACTCCCTCCGTCCTAATTTATAGGGTGCATTAATTTTTTAGAGTTGTCTCATAATATAAGGCGTCTCCTTATTATTTTTTTGGGAAAGACGAGCAATTAACTCATAGTTAAGCTATTCACACTATGAAGCGCATGCTTTTGCTATTAAAGCTATTAATTAAGAGAATGGGAAGGAAATGCATGCTTGCATGCACAGAAGCAAAAGATTAAAGATTAACTTGTGATGCTTCGAGTAACAAGATAATTAAAGATGATTTACTCTCTTAAACATCATTTCTTGGTCTTGATGAAAATTTTTATACGCCTTATATTTTAGGTTGGAGGGAGTATAAAATATCAAGGTTAGCATGCAAAAGTGTATGCCAAGGTTACCATGATGCACGGTTGTCATTTTTAAACATATCCTACGTTTACTTATTACGTCTCATTAGAATGTAATGATAAAGTTTATCGGATATGATCATTATGCACCTGGATTGATTACTTCGGACGTTATGGAGTCTTAAAATATTAATGAGAGTGTCACGTGATATATGAGCAAAACTAGCTATTTACACCATGAATATATTGACTAATATTTTTAGAAAAATAATAAAAAAAGATCTGTTAGCCATTGAAAAAGGGCCAAATTAATAGAATGCCCTCGAGGTAACACTCCCTCTTGACGGCTCTGAAAAGAACCATCGAGAAAGGTCATGCTTCTCGAGGGTTTTCAACGCAATCCCTCGAGAGAGCTCTCTCTCAACGGCCAGTTTTAAATAGGCCTTTGAGAAAGACTTCTCTTGATTGCCAAAGGCTATCGAAAGAGTGCTTAGCGCACGCGTTATTGGTCGTTACCAGGAGTTCTCTCGACGACCGGCGCAAATGCCACCGAGAGACTGCCTAGGATACGTGAACATGGTCTTAAATCTTTTCTAAAACCCACCAATACCACAATGAATCATGTCCAAAGGGTCATTCGCAGCCTATCCACTGGGAAGCGGCCATAAGGGTTGTCCAATGGACAATTCTCATTTTTGAGCTCTCTCGAGGACCTCTGCATGGGCCGTCGAGACCTCATCTGCACATGTGCCATGACGCATGAAAGGCGAACCGTTGCGTCATGTGCAACCTCTCTCGACGGCCACAACTTGGTCATCGTGATAGCCGCACTTTTGCATATAGAAGTGCCTATAGTTGGCCACCAATAATTGGATGTACCAATAATTTTCCATAGTGGGGACAATTTCATGCGCGCCATTAAAAAAAAATTCAATCACTTGTATGTCATGATGTGTGTAGGACATGTGTGACTATCTGAGTGTATGACGTGTGGGTCCAGTGGCATAAAGGGTATTTTCATTTTTCAGTGACATACGGGGTATTTTTCAAAGTGGCACGCAGGGTATTATTTTTTTCATATATGAAGTGCTAAAATGCAACTCTCCTTGGGTGATACCACCTGCCTTTCCTCGACCTCGTTCAAGATCAAACTATGCTCTATAGGTAACGTGTATAAGTACTAGAAACTATAATACATATTTAATGAAGTAATTATACTTTAAAATATTATTTTATTTTAAGCGCTCCCACTCGCCGGCATGTGGTGCATATTTTTATTTTATTTTACTTCAAAAGACATTTTTGACTCTTATATATATATTCTACTATATATTAAGCTCCAAAGCGTGATAGTAATAATAAGTTGGTGCATTTGGCATGGCACATCTCTGCTAATTAATGGACTACGAAGACCCGAGTCTTCAAAGGGAAAAGGCTCTTCCACCGGTTTTAATTAATGGATTTAAAACGAAGGAAGCGATCGGTTTCGATCGGCTAGCGCCCGAGTAGCGCGGACCCCACCGAGACGAGGAGTCGAGGAGCGGGCCCCAGAGTCCAGAGGCCGATTTAAACACACCGCATGACTTGTGGGCCCCACCTTCACGCTAATCTCGCCAGCTTAACCCGAGGCGGCAACGGACGGGCCGGGCCGGGCAGCGCCGACCCGACCCGACCCGAGCTGGCCTCGTGGTACGGGCCACGTGACGGCGCAGGACCCACATGTTGGTGACTCTTCTTTTGGTTGGGTCAGTTGGTGCTGGGTACGATTGGAATTGCGTGTGTGGCCGCGGCTACTCGTCTCTTTTATTTTTCTCTTTTTTGAAAACGCGCATGTTTGATTTGTCGATTTCCATCGCTCGCGCTTTTTTCCTTGTCTTTGTCGAATGTCTATGCTTTTTCAAAAAAAATATTATACGTGTCATTGCTGAGCTATTGAATACCTTACATACCATCGCTTAATTGTTTTCCTTTTTATCTCCACTGTAAAAGTTAATTTATTCTTTTTTGTTTGAACTATGCAAACATTTCAAAATTCTCTATTATGAAATCTCGTATAACTTCGTATAATGTATGCTATACGAAGTTATTACGTATATTTAAAATATTTTATTTGTAAATTTAACATTTAAAGTTCTATAAAAATATTAAAATATATAGATTAAAAGTATTGCATATATGATGTTATTGTGATTTTTTTAGAATTTTTGGATGCAACACCCACACAATTCGACACGAACAACAGGGCCACGCACTCCCCCTTTTAACCAATCCACCCACCCATGCGTATTGATTAGAGTAGGATTAGCATTCCTTTTGAAGTTTGTTGAAACGAGTCTTTAGTACTGGTTCAACCGGTACAGATGAGCCCCTATCAGCACGAGTTCGTATTACGAATCGGTACTGATGAGTCCGCACGCTAGCTGACATGTACCCAGCTGCCATAGGAATCTTTATTGTTGCCTCCACCGGTACTGAAAGTTTGGAATTGCCACTATTTCTATAAACTAGAATTGCTCCTATTTCTATAAACCGGTACTGGTGCAATATCAGTACCGGTTTTAATCCAATACGAACTAATGTGCCGGTAAATTAGACAAATTCTCTAGTAGTGTAATTACCTCGTCTACACGGTTTCACATCTCCCCATGATTATTTCAGCGCACAAAACCGTTGAATCGTTGATGCATGCATGCCGAGACAGATTTAAAGAAAATCAATTGGAACCAAAAAAATCGGAGAATCCGCAAGAACTCTGAAAACAATATAGTAGCGCGTTAAAAGAGTTTCGATTATTTTTGAAAAATAACAAATTAATCATCAAACGTTAATTGGTCTCATTTTCTAATTTTAAACCTGAATAAAAAGCAACTCAACCCCCAGCTTTAATTTTAAAAAACAAATTCGGCCTATCGTGGTGGAGTGGCCCCATGCATGCGTTACACAAGCTCGGTTGGGCAGGCCGTGTCCATGCAGCCCTAGATATATATGTTCCGTACGAGGACACGTCCAATAGATCCTAGCTTAACACATTTATTCCATAAAAGGGTGAATACAACCAACTATTACTAAGAATTTCATTTTTGGACCAGAAGCAAGCAAGAGGTGGAATGCCACAAAGAGAAAGTGTACTCCATAAAAAAGTGGTTCTTGTAATTAGAACGTATTTTCTTAAACCACCCATAAGAACCATATTTTGACTTTTATCTGGTGAATATCCAACAAGAGGTTCCATTGAATGAATAAGGGATCCGGATCCCAAGAACAATAAAGCTTTCGAATAAGCATGAGTGATCAAATGGAATAAAGCGGCTTGATAAGAACCTATGCCTAGAGCTAACATCACATAACCCAATTGAGACATTGTACATAGGCTAAGCTTCTTTTAATATCTATCTGAGCAAGAGCTAAAGTGGCTCCTAAGAAGAGTGTTATTGTGCCTACTAAAGAAACAAAACTCATTATTAAAGGTAGGTGTATGAAAAGAGGAAAAAGTCGAGCTAGAAGAAAAATCCCCTTTATGTAGCAAATAAAATAGTAGAAAGCAATATAGGTAAGTAGTTAAATTAATTATGAATAATGACTGCAAGGTCAAATTAGGAAGGCATTGGCATTATGAAAACCTTAGAGCATTCGCATTAGACACTATTCCTCCGCTCCATTTCAGTATTAGCTACTCGCAATTTATATTACACTCTAAATTTTATTCTCCATAAGCTACTCTATTCAAAACTATAGTGTTTTAGGGTGTCTGCTACAGATGCTCTTGCCGCCTTCGACCTTAGATGGCTGCTACTGCATGCTAGCAGGGTCTAGTCTGAGATCCTATTTTCCTTAGCTTATCTTATTTGACTTATCTACCTATTTGACTCATTTTTTTGAGGTAGCCTCGAGAGCCCGATCCACTTTGAGTCAACTTTGTGTTTTAGACTTTAGGCAAGTCTTTGAGATGGAATAAAAGCGGATTCTAAAAATGTCTTTCTAAATTTAACAAATATAAAAAATTGATAGATAAGTCAAATAAGTTAGATAACTGGCCCTCGACAGGCCACCAGAAACAACAAACCTGAGAGGGGCCAGCATGCGCAGCTCACAAACGCACGCGCATGTGCTATACGTACGTTACGTATGTACCACCGTGCGTGCCTATGCGAAGGTGCATGATGTGCATGCATGGCTACATGCTAGGGATGGCAATGGGTCCGGGTCCTTTGGGTCTAGCCTGCATGGACCCAGACCCAAAACCCAATAGTTGGACCTAGACCTAGACCCAAAAACTGTAATAGTCCAAAGTCAAACTCAGATCCGGACCCGGACCCAGACCCAAACTACTGTACTAGTAGAAATATAGAATCAAAATGCAGTATGCATGTATACAGCCAATTAATCGCAAATGGCAGGAAGGGAAAAAAAAGTTTCGTCAACATCGAACAAGGGCAAACTCATGGATCATCCTTGCCCTGATGTTAGAGCGTCACCCACGGCCCCTCTATATATACCTCCCTCTAAAACACTATTCGCATTATCATTAACAATAATAGTGTTTTAGACGGAGGTATAAAGGAGCTGTTGGAAATGCACGTATATAATTGTATGTTTATGTTGACGACTGATAGGGCAGATCAATGAAACCGGGGTTTCATTCGGTAGGAAAAAATCGCTCGATTCAAGCTAGCGTTGTGCACTTCTTTTAACCACAGTCACATGCATTGACCCACAACCCATGCTTAATTATTCGGAAAAAAGGTCTATTTTCTCAAAGAATGCTTTTGGTCCCTTGCGATATTGGGCGAAAGTCATCCCTCAATTGTAAAAAATGTTCATCGGCGGTGTTTTTGTTCAAGTACGTCAATGATACTTTGATTAGACTGGCACGTGTTTGACTTAGTCTTTTTAAAATTCTTTTAATGCAAACGAATTTGAGTATTTTAGTTCCCAGTGATTTTATAAGCTTACAAATTTTTTCCTTAATTCTATAGCATTTCAAATGTTGTGTAAAATTTTATAGCTGTCTGAAAAATAGAAGACGCTAGAACAGGGCTGAAAACCAGACAAATTTGGGAAATATTAATTCAACTTTGATATTTATAAGTAAATCAAATATGTAATTTTATTTACATTTAGTGAAACAATTGTTATGCAATAGACAACATTAAACGTTAAATAAATGACATTTTGGTCAAAAATCCTAGTCAAAATAGCATAACTGAAGTGTTTTCACATATGCAAGTCAATTTTTACCAGGTATATTATATTATAGGAGCCCACACGCCCGTTCGACCGCGATCGCCAATCGAATCCGGCCGTCTATTTACAATCTATATATAAAACAATTTTTTCCCCATCATTGCAACAGCGCGGGAGGTTTGGTCCCTTGGTATTGCGCGCAAACTTTCGCTCCACCGGGCAGGGTTCGAATCCCAACAGCTCCGCTTTTCCCCAATTTTCCTTTCTCCTCTTCTACTCCCTGTTATTTACCTTCTTACTTGCTGTAAACACCAACCGAGCGTAGCGCAGTTGGTAGCAGCCTCGCGCGCGCATGGCCAGCTCTTGGGTTCGAATCCTGCCCGGGCCTCTCTGCGTTTTTCTTTTTTTCGTCGCGCCGCAGGCTCGCGGGCCTCGCTAGTAAATGACATTTTGGTCAAAAATCCCAGTCAAAATAGCATAACCGAAGTGTTTTCACAGATGCAAGTCAATTTTTACCGGGTATTATATAATAGGAGCAGAATGTTATCACCAATCACCACTCTATATCTCCCTCTAAAACGCTATTGACGTCCTATTTTTTCATTATGAAATTCATTCACAATTTATACTACGTATTCTAAAGGTTGATTTCCCTCGAACGGTCTCTATATATGCACAATATTATAGAGGGCCACGAGCGATGCTCCAATAGCAGTGAAACTGAAAGCTCGGGGAAGTCAAGATCGTGTGTCCACACCAAGACCACCAAGAACGACCTATTCGTTGTTGAGCAAGACATCCTGCGGGACCAAACATGGCCATTCCTCAACTGAAACAGCAGCCCACAGGAAGGAGAGGGGGGAGAGGGAAGCCCCCTCCCCGTTGTTCTGACAAGCCATCATCACTGCTGTCCAGAGCCAATCCAACGCACACCACGGCACGAACACACGCAGGCACACAGCCACTCCCCAAACAGGAGTAAGCCCAGCAAACTAGCAGCTTTAAAAACATTTCGATCTTAGAAAGGGCGAGAAAAAAAAATTTATGAAATCAAATAAAGCTGCTATAACCTTGGATGGCACGGACCCCTAGGCAATCCGGAGAAAAGAGAGAGATCACCAAGAGAGAGGAGAGAGGGAGGGAAAGGTGTTTCGGTGGCTGGAGGGGTGGGGCCCACCGCCTGCCCGCCCCGCAGCCGACAGCCGCTGCGGCGGGGCCCACCTGCCTGCTGCCCCCGGCCCATTGGACAGCCCTCCTGCCGCCCCGGCCCCACCGACGCCACGCCCCCCACCCGCAACGGGCGCGCCCACGGGTCCGGCCCAGATCCGGCCCGGCCCACCCCAGCCGGTGCCGGTCCGGACGCGGCCTCCGCGGACGTGAGCCGCAGTGGATGCCAACGCCATTGCGCTCGCCGCGGGGCCCACCCGCCAGCCACCTCGGAGCGGCTCGCGGCCCGACACGTGTGCAGGGCCGGGCCCGCCTCTGCCGCTGCGCCTTCAGGCGCTGACGTGAGGCGCGCTTGGCCACAGTGCCGAGCTTAGGGGAGGATCTCCACCGTTGGATGGTACGGGAGCTCGCCCTGGCCGTTGATCCGCCCACGCCCTGTCCGGAACGTGCACGTGAAGTGCCTCCGTTGTTTCTCTCCTCCCGTGTTTGCGTGCGGGCGAAATTTTGGTGCTAAAAAAAAACCCTCCCAGCGATTCGTGTGATCCAATTCCAAACCGGCGGTTAAAACCTCTTTGACGATGAATGAGATGATGATGCTCCCTAATTAAGGCGAAAGCAACGTTAAGAATAAGGGCATGTTCTTTTCAGTTGATCTGAACGGCTTGACGATTGAAATGGCTGAACTTTGGAAGCTTTCTGAGATTGACTCGAGAATCGGAACCATTTTATTTGACCTGCATTTTAAAGCATCAAGACACACCTTCGATACCGCGAAAAAACACAGATTCAAAAAAATAAATTATACGCTCTTTTTCCAAGATGATAAGGCATTAAGTTGTTAATCGGTTAAACTATTAAGCCCAAAAGAAGTGGCCCTAAATCTCGTGTCCTAGTTTGCTCGAGGTAAACCCGACTTGACATGCCTGTCTCGCATTTCTTGACGATGCCCGCTTGCGGCCTGTCTAAATATCCTAGTCTCACATCCCTTACGGTTTTCGCGGTTGTGTAGTTCGTCTTAAACATGTAAGCCTTGCACGGTCCAAACCCACATGTCAAAGAGAGACTGCATGGACTGCACAACCGAAGGGGATCCCAAGCGTCCTACGGTTTTTCACTCGTGATGTGGAGCTCAACATTTGCGATCAATTAAGTCTAAATCAATATAAAAGCTAAATGTTTTGCTTTTGAAATATTGCTTTTCTTATCACATAGCCATCTCTAAAACGCTTAAAAATAATACGAACAAAGTGGATTGGTTTTGAAAAATATATTCGAAAATCAACTTTAACATTAGTTCGCCAAAGTATCAATTTATCTTACGTATTCTTTAATTGGTGGTTGGGTCCGGTTTTGTTCGATTGGACCAAAATTTGTTATTTTTGTAGAGACCATTCGGTGTAACATTTTTTAATAATTTTTTAGGCTTTGTAGGGTTTTCAAAAATCCTAATAATATTTATAATAATTATTTAATCTTTTTCGTACCTCTTTTTCAAGTCCTTCTATATTTTTATAAAATCAAATCAATGCAACTGAACCATGAACCAAAAAGACCTTAATCATTTGAAACATGCTTAAATATATATCAGAATGGAACTTTTTATTTTGACTAGTGGTTCTAAAAAATTTTACCATGTGACATCGATAAGGTGTGCCAAGAAAGACCAATAAAAGTCAAAGTAATCAAACTCGAACAACATATATAGGTGAGAAACTACATCGAGCATGCCCTATTGAGTAAAAGTTTAATGTTAGATTATGTTTTATGACTTGAACAATTCTATCAAGTTCAAGGTTATCCTTTAATCTAGAATTCTTTGTACAGATCGACTTCATTGGAGGAGGCCCAATATAATTTATCCCCCTATCTCTCTTCTCTATACGTACAGTTACCTTAAAATTCCTGTATTTTTCCCACGAGGCGATCAACCACACATCTACGTATCGAACGATTTCATAGTTTCTGTTTTTCACATGATGAACGTGACAAACATGTCATGCCAATCTAATTCTGCATTTTTTTTTCGTTCAGGAGTTTTTAATTAGAATCGTATAAACGAAAGAATTAATCCTTAATTTCGAAAAAGAAAACCAACTCAGGCTTGTGGTGGCCTGGTAATTAATAAGTGTGTGCCCCTGCAGCCTCTACTTCCCGTACGTTGCATGCACGCAGGCACAGGGCGCCTACGTAGCGATCGATCGATCGAGCTAGGTTTCTGGTTTCCCATGCACTCCTATCGAGCCTATATTTGCTAGGCTCTGTAGAATGTAGTTACTCGTCTTTGTCATCAACTCATTATGCATGCATGCGAGCTATAGGCTTTTACCTCGGTAACATTCTATTTTTGACGCTATAAAATATTTTGAAAATTTTTAGAAACATTTTAAACAATTGTGTGTGATTGCAATATTTTGAAAATAAATATTTAAAATATTTTACTATGCTGTTTGACCCTATATTTTTTTCCAATGTCTGTTTTACCTAAAACCTAATAAGAATGTTGCTACTTGACATTTTATGCCATAAAAGCTAAAAGCCATATTTTGATTTGTCTATAAAGATTTCTTCCTAAAAACTATATTTCCTGTGTATTGCATGAAAAAGCTAATTTCCAATACTTTGAAAATAATATTTTGGGTTTTGTGCAAAAGGATTATCCACGTTATTCTAAAACCCTTTTTTGTAATACATGTAAAATAACCACAGAAAATGACAACGGGCTCGACAGTCAAAGCAGTCGAGATTCAATAAAAAGTCATCGGGGGTGGTTACTTTCGACAGCCAGGCGTCCTGGTCATCGAGAAAGCCTCTCTCAATGGCCAAGCTTCAAGCGGTTGAGAGTACCGGCCCAGACGCCATTTGAGACATGGATGGTGTACACTCGACGACCTTTAGGAACTGTCAAGAGTAAGTATTATGGAACCCACGTGCAACCTTTGGCCGGGGTCTTAGCCAGGACACTCTTTCTAGACGGTTGGAACTAGGCGATCGAGAAACCTTCTGACCAGGGGAGGTTCTCTCTCGACGACCACCATTTGGTCGTTGCGAGTACGATAAAGAAGAAAAAAATAAAAATTGAAAAATCTAGAAAATGGGAGCTGCTGCTTATACTCCCAACAACAACAGCTGTTGCACCTACATACCCAATATTCCCATAATTCACATATTCCTCAAATATTGCACATTTGCGACCACAATTGCACATTCACACATATATCATCAATTTTCATAACAAATATTTGCAAAGCTAACTACATACACATCCAAAACAACAAAATATGACAATAACATCGACATTCAGTTCAAGTCCACACATGTACATAGAACTCTATGTTTAGTAACCAAACAATAACCGTCGGGGATAAAATTACGGCCCATTGCCATGGCCCACTCCCTGACGGCCCAATCGAACAGCCTACCAGGGCCCAGCTCCCTGGAAGGTTCTATCTGGCCCATGTGCATCCTGCCGAATAGCTCTTTGGTTGGCATGGTGCATAACGGTCAAGGAATCGTGTTTGAATCCGTCTCGAACAGGAGTTCTGCACAGCTACGTGAAGATCCGGACGTGGTTTCCCGGATTGGAATAGGAGTCGTGATCCCCAAGAATTGGAGTTTACCTTATCTACCTTGGGATATATTTGGCACGTTGAGTTCGTTACGATCTCTTGGTTAGCCTGGCTCGATTATCCCTCGGTAAATTGTTCAGGGTATCAAGCGGCGCATGTTCGCGGCACTTCGCGAACACAATAAGGCGTAATAACTTCGTATAGCATACATTATACGAAGTTATACGAGGCCCATGTGCATCCTGCCGAACAGCTCTTTGGTTGGCATGGTGCGTAACGGCCAGGTAATCGTGTTTGAGTCCGTCTCGAACAGGAGTTCTGCACGGCTACGTGAAGACCCGGACGTGGTTTCCCGGATTGGAATAGGAGTCGTGATCCCCAAGAATTGGAGTTTACCTTATCTACCTCGGGATATATTTGGCACGTTGAGTTCGTTACGATCTCTTGGTTAGCCCAGCCCGATTATCCCTCGGTAGGTCGGTTCATTAACACTATATAAACAGAGCCCCTACGACGTTTTGGGGGTATCCAATATTGGCCAAGCACCTTTGTATTCGCGCATACTACTCGCCGAGACTTGTTCACCTCGTCGAGTTCCACCTTGTAATCCTCTTTGATATAAAGAAAGGCTGTACGTAGGGCTATTATCTCTCCCGAGAGGCCTGAACCAGGATAAAAACCTTTGTCTCCCTATTCGTCATTGATTGCTGTTCGTGTTGTTCGGCGTGACTCCTATCTTCCCTTCTTAAGAACCTTAGTTGACTTGAGATCGATATCTCAACCGTCGACAATAACATAATTCGTCATCTCGAAGTAACCTATTGGTTGCTCGACGGGGTAAGGGTAGGTTAGGTAAACATTGGTGGGGCGCCCTAGAAGAGGTTGTTGACTAAGTTGGCCTCCTGGCTACTGATATGTCGACTACTTCCTATGCATGAGCTGCTGCTAGGGCGGTTGAACCAAACCTTTGGTGCAAACATAAGATTATTAGTTAATGTTATGTGTCAAAATCAAGTATTACAGCATGATTTGAGTTGGAATGACTTACTGCCTCAGTAACGAACTAGAAGCCACCCTGTGTGCAAGGTGGACCTATGTAGTCACCTGGTGGGAGTAGGCGGGCCGCCGTAGAGAGCTTGCTGGGGCAGCAATGCACCGTAGAGACCCTTTACACCCAGCAAGAGTGGCTAGCATCTAGTATCTCTGGTAGGAGGCAGTGCCCATATCCACTATGATACGGTTGCGAACCATGGTAGAAGCCCTAACCTCCACTGGTATTGCTCGATCGGGCCAGCATAAAAATGTTTTGACATGTGACGTGTGAATTAGATGATAAGATGCATGTGGATGAATATTTGATACTATGTGGATTTGAAATTTGTGATATGGATGAGCATTTGATACTATGTGGATTTGAAATTGTGAGGGTGTACTTGGGTTTGCAGGTTGTAACAACAGCTGATGCACCCCAGCAGTAGCAGTTGATATGAAAATTTTGGTTTTTTCATTATTCAAAACCTAATTTTTCAAAAAAAAAAATGTTATTGCCAACTGCTTACTTATGCATAGCCATCGAGACAAATGGCCTCCAAGAGCGAGGTTGCAGCCAGGCCTCTGGCTATAGGCAGTCACAATGGTCTAGTCTTAGTCGTTGAAACAGATGCATGACGCTGAGGGCGAGACTTGTAACCTGGCCATCAAAATAAATATCGAGGATAGGTATCAAGACTGAAGCCCTATGACGTGTCCCCAAGAGCACTCGCGACGACCTTATGTTGGTCATCGATATTGGTGCGCACTAGCTGTTAAGTGGCCTCATGGTCTGTTTCGCTTGCACTCTCGACCGCTAGAGATGTGGTTGTCTTGGTCGTCCAGAATAGGGCACCTCTAGCTCTTAAGATCAGACGTCTATTGTCGACATCTAATCATCAAAATTTTGGTCACTTCCTTTAGCGAGAGAAGGCATGATGCAACCACATATCATTGTGATCCATGTTCACTCGTCAAAATTGAAGTAAACAAACTAATAGTCGTCGTCAATAGAATATTACACAAATCAACTTTGTGTAGCCCCTTCTATTTTATAGAAGAAAAAAAGGGCTTCGTCCGTACGTCATTCATGGACCTCTCTCTCTATATTGTAATGATATTCAGATACACATGTACGTCCATATAATCCTTTATTCGTATTGTAACGATCGATATTTTATAGATATATGTTTAACTAAAATTTTAATATGTTATTGTAAAATACAATACTCCATATATTTTTTATATTAGGTGTATTTTGAACGAATACAGATTAAGGAAGTTGTGCAATCAACATAAAGTTAAAAAAAAGATCATGATATCCATGTTGTAAATGTCTTGAAGACATGAGAGAACATAATATAAAATTGTTTATAAATGAATGAGAGAGAACTGTATAATAAATAAGGTAAACAATAAAAAACATTATGTTTATATTTTTCAATAAAATCATTTAAACTATGCCTTACTAATAAAAAACATGGGAGCAATCAACGAGGCAATAATTAAGTATAGGAAAATTGAGCAATTAATGCAACTAATAATAAAGTCCATGTCCATGTCTATTTAAACATTACTACTACGGGGGTCTTTTTATCCTATCGCAATGTAAGGTCATGTACAACAGTACAACTCATCAGTCTGTAAACCATCTCTAAACAGTGCCATGTCAACTAATTGATGATGTGGAGCAGAGATCTTCTCTTGAGCTAGAGTCGACTTTACACAAGAATTAAGAAACTTGCCGTCTCTTGAGCGAGTCGACTTTACACAAGAATTAAGAAACTTTGTGTGAGCAAATTACTTATGAAAACGTGCAGCCATCTCTACTATTGTATATGCAATATCTACTGTTGTATTTAGTTAACATGGCAATAGTTCGAGACAACTATTGTCTCAACCATTATACATACTCTAACAGCAGCCGTAGTGTTTTGGAATGGAATGAAAAACCGGTAACTGTGCTAGGTGCCGGCCGTCCGAGGCGACCGCTGCTTCGAACGCGCGCGCGCGCATGGCCGCATGGGCATGGCCATGTCCTATACTCTCTCTCTCTCTCTCTCTCGTCATGTGTGTTGCTGGTCGCGGGCTCGACGACAGCCGGCCGCATGGGCTTACGCTCTCGCTGGCTATCGACGTGCCCTATACCATCTCTCCGATTTCTCCTTTATATATACCCATCTCCCTTCTCTTTTTTATTGTTCATCTCATATCTCTTATCTCCTCCCTCTCGATCTCTAGCACGGTGAATGAGTTGGTAAGCTTGGCAGTTGGATTTTGACGAGCACGGAGTGTGAGCTCCAAGGATTTTGATAAAAAAAAGATGGCTTAGAGAGTTGTATTCTCATTTTCACTACGAAACATTGTCTATAATTGTATGTATTAATTTTGCGGTTGCCTAATGAAATATCATGTTTTCTTGAAAAAACATCTTGCTTGTTTGGGACAGAGTTTTTCGATCAACCGTAGAATATGATGTTTCAAAACCGTTATTCCGTCATGTTTCATTAGTTTTGTTGACATGTTTTATTAACTCTTCATCCATGTGATTATGTAATCTTGGACCAATAATTTGTCTATTGATGCAAAAATGGTATTATTATGAATGATATATGATAATAGAGAACTATAGTTTAGAAGACCGTACGTACTAAATTCAACCGTGTCTTACATAGAACAGAGTGAGTACTTCGGTAGTTAGGGCATCTCCAATGGTAGAGCCAACTTACTGGCTATAAGGTCTATGTGGCGAATCCACGTCAGCTCAAAAGACCACCCATCCAACAAATTGGCTATAAGCATAAAAACTGTGGGACCCACCGAATTATTGCTTTGTGTTTCTTCCTCCTCCCTCCTCCTCCAACTCCCGGCACGCACCCTCTCTCCTCCCCTTGCCGCCGCCGGGCCACGCCCCTGCCCTCGCTGCCGCAGCGCTCCCCTCCCCTCGTCGCCACCGGCTCAAGCCACCTCGCCGTCGCATCTCCCCGCCGCCGCCGCCGCCACGCTCCCCTCCCCTCGTCGACGTCGGCTCAAGCCGCCTGCCGTCGCGCCTCCCCCTCGCCGCCACCGTCGCGCCTCCCCCTCGCCACGACGCCCCCTCCCCTCACCATCTCCGACCACGACGGCGACGGCAGCTCCGTCGCGGCGCCCCCTCCCCTCGCTCAGATCTGGAAGGCGTTGGCGGCAATGGCGACGACGAGGGCGCGGCCCAGATCCGGCGGCGTTGGCGGCGACGGCGACGGCGATGGCGCGGTGCGGCGACTTCAACGGACGGCGCGCGAGCTGGCGACTCGAGCTAGGAGGGAACTGGGCCGAGGGAGATGGGGAGAGGGAAGAGAGAGAGCTTGCTGTCTCGGGGGAATCGCTAGCGCCCGGCGCTTGAGGTAGCGCCGGCGCTTAGCTGTGCTGCTCCCTCTCTCCTCCATCTCAGCAGTAAATCCTACGTGGAGACCTTATAGCCAGCTGATGTGGCCCCATTGAAGATGCCCTTAGTAATCAACGTTGAACCATTAAGTCAACCCTCACGGTAAAATTTATAGTCCACGAGTAGAACTAATTAATGACTACGACAATGAAATAGGTCGATGTTCGTAACATCTACTCCTACACTGCCTAGTCTACGAAACCACGTATGCATATCTGTATCACGTACGGTTTTGGATGGAATTACAAGTGGAAATATTTATTTTATACCATTTGAAGGAAATATTTTATTTCTGAAGGTTGAACTTTCTGAGTCTACCATGATAGAAGAGTCAAGTACTATGTTAATCCAAAACTTATGTTCTTTATGGTATAAAATAGTTTTTTGAAGATTTTTATCATTTTATTCATAGCAGAAAATCAGTTTCCTGCATGTGTACATGGTTTAGATGCACTCACTACAGGAAACAACATTTGTGTCGAGTCTTGACGGCCGGCCGAAACTGTCTATCTTGGAGCTTGTCTATCGACGGTGGTGGTGTGACCGTCGAGAGTAATTAACGAACGTCGAGTGGTTTTCTTTCCGTGGTCGTCAAGACATTCAGAAGCACTCCAGACTGCAGCCGTTTCCCGCGGTGACCGAACTACTGAATAACAACGAAATACAAACAATACATGATAGTTTGAACATCTCTTAACAAATTTTACTGGAAAGAAGGAATCTTTTAGAGTGCTGTATAAATTATAAAGAAATTTGAGAAATGAACAAAGTGTGTAGCAAATAGTGCTATAGACCACGTATTTATACGCCGTGTATTTAGAGTAACGCCATGGTTCCTCACTTGTCCTTTTTAGCAGGTCAAACTACAGCGCCCGCGCAAACAGCACCAGACCGAGTTACGTGAGCGATACGGTCTCTCACGACACGTGGACCAACCAAATCACGACACGGCGGCACCGCAGAGAATCCGCATCCCTGCATCAGCCTATACGCTGTCTGAGCTGTACATGCAGCAACAGTGCGTTCCCGCGCACGTACGGTACGAGGTGAGTGAGTGAGTGACACGCTGGTGGGCCCACCTACCGGTTTGGACGAACACTTGGGCTAGAAATGTTGGATTTGAGAGTGGTTCGATGCTTCTTTGTATTTTCTACTAGAAAGGTAATGGGCGTGGTGCAGCCCATGATGCAATGTGTACTATATACTATTAGGGAAAAGACTTTTCTAAGCGGTTGAAAAAAAGAAGCGAACTTTTACAAGCGGTTTAATAGCCCCAAACCAGCCCCAAGCCAGGAGTGGACCTCTATAAGCGGTTGGGGGCACGAACCCCTTCTAAAGACCAAGAATCTTAAGTGGTTCATGTCCCCAACCGCTGCTAGAGCTCTAGAAACGGTTGGAAACACAAACCGCTTAGGATGCTGGCCTTTGTAAGCGGTTTAATAGCCCCAACCGCTTCTAGAGGGTCCTTTTTTGAATAGATAAAAGAAAAGCTCCCTCCATCTCATTGGATATCACGCTTGGGTGGGTTGGCTAGCTGGGCATTACCAACATTTTACGAAAGGAAATAAGGCGGATTATGGGAGTGTAATGCCGCTTGTAAGGGCATTACCAACATTTTACGAAAGAAAATAAGGCGGATTATGGGAGTGTGTGACTTGAATTATCCGCATCCAATCAACACGGAAGTCCCCTATCTAGGAAGGATAGGCTGGTTCACTTGAGGAGAATATTTTCTATGATCATACCCCAACTATGTCATCCATGTTATAGGAACCGCTTGTGATGCCGCTTGTAAGGGCATTACCAACCGCTTGTACAGCTCCTTTCCCTAGTAATGATACAACATGTTCATACATAATTTTTTTTTTGTCACAATTACATATTAACCAAAAATAATACATAAAATCATAGCATAAGCATAATTGGCACAGGTTTTAAATTCAAAGCATAAGCATAAGAAAATAATATTCCTCATCATAATTGGCACAGGTTTTAAATTGCCTCAGTAGAATTTAGCATGGAATAAAAGCATGGGCTAACACAAAGACACATTATGTAGCTCTCTTCCTCAGGTACTTTAGATAAATGTGGGGCCATGTATGTGGAGACATTCAAAAGAAATTTTCACACTCTGATAAGAAGCTAGCAGGCCTAGTAATATCATGCCTGAAGAGAGCATGCAACCAAGCTGCATATATTTTTTTGGGCGAGACAAAGAATTGAAATAAAAAAAATTCTAGCCAGACATTGTAAATATCACGGCGGACTACATATTCACTCACAGTGACACTTAAATACGAAAAATTTAGCAAGAGCACTTTAGCAACAAAGGCACTAATGAGGTCCCCGAGCACAACAAAGAGCTTACCATGTATAATGATGAGCAGTCGTAATGAATCGTTGGTGAAAATATAGCAGAATGAAGGGGCCATACAACTGCAAAATAGATGGTTTATGAGTAAATGTCGAAAATATAGCATAAGTGTGCACAAAGGCAGTAATATAACCCATATTGAGCTTCTCAAATTAGCTGAAACATAAATATTACCTCTTATCACTCAAATGACTTAGGCAGTAACAGTGATCGCGTGGCAGCCCGCATCAATAAGTATGAGCATAAGAAAGAGGGGAAAACAAATTAATTAGAATCAATTCATTTGAAAATGAGCAAAGATACTAAACCTAATAAGAAACTAATGCAGAGCGCACAAGTGAGTACATCACAATATAGATGTAAAGAACTAATTGGATACCTGCAGGAAGATTAAACTTTTTATTAACAAAGAGATAAACATCTAGCATAACAACATCGCTTAAAAGACGAAAAGATGCTTCGAGAACCATACCCTATTGATATACTCGTGAAAAACTGTAAATGCACTTGCTACGCTAGGCGCTAAGATTTCAACAAAAAAATGCTGTTAATAATAGAAATGACTCAATACCATTAGTGTGTCATACTCCACATGGCGATGGAAGGTTGAATCGAAGATGGAGGAGGCGGAGGAGGCAAGGGGATACAGTGAGTAGGTGTGCCGACGGCGACGGAGGAGAAGGCGCGGTGGCGGTTGAATGAAAGAAGGAGGCGTGGCGGCGGTGGCGAAGAGAGACGATCAGGCTGGAGCCCCGCCGTCGCCATATCCGGTCTCCCAAGGGCAGATCCGGGTTCGCTGGAGCTCGACGGCGCCAGATCAGCCGTGGCGGCAGTTAGAGGAGAGGAGGAGGGCCGCAGCAGGAGACGGCGGCGCGGGCGGAGGCACGTACGGGGAGAGGATGGCGGTGGCGGAAGGGAGACATGACGGCTCGGGGATGAAACGGCGGCGGTGGGGCAAGCAATCGAGGACCTGGCGGAGGCGGTAGGGCAGGGTGTGGAAAGACCGGATGAGATGGAGTGCGGGCGACGGTAAGGGTGGGTCGGGGAGGGGGCAGGGGCGGCTAGGGTTGCGGGATGGCTGAGAGGAGGTAGAGTGCGGGTTGATTCACGAAAGCACAGGGGTCTTTTTGCAAAAACACATGCCAGAGCCGTTAATCAACGTAGAAAGCCGATCGGACGGTCCGTGAAAATCGGGTGACGTGGCCACCCTGGCTGGTCAGAACTGTAGCGCGTGTCAAGCGCTTTGCATTATGAGAGTAATATGAATGAACCGTGAACTATCTATTTGTTTATTTGTTTGAAAAAAAGAGATAAGTTTGAGAGAAAAGCGATTTCGAGGGTATAAAATGCTATTTAATTCGATCATGCGTCAAGTGTTATGCTGGGCGACGTTTTGAATGTTTGAATTCAAGAAAGAGAAGGGCTTTGGGTGGGAGAAATTATCAGAATTAATCCATCATCCATATACTATGAAATCTATTGAAAATTGGCATGTATAAGCACGTTATGTTCTTCCTAATTTATTTTATTTTACTTAGTATTTATTTATTTGACTAATCTCCTAAGTTCGAGAGTTTTCTGAGGTGCATTTGAAAGTCTGATCCCCATTGTTTGACTTGTTTTAAATAGTTTTTAACATGTATTGAAGATAGAAAAATAAATTAAAAAACTAAATTATTTATATTTTAAACAAAGATATGTAAATAAGCACATAAGTCAAATAGGTCATAGAGAACTAAGGGCCTGTTCTTATCAGCTCATCCAACTTATTTGACTTATATAACTATTCACTTATCTTTGTTTAAATTTTTAAAAATTATTTTTTGAATCCGTTTTTTCTAACTTAAAAAAAGACTTGTCTAAAAATTTTAAAACAGAAGTTGAACGAAGTGGATCGGACTCTCGAGGTTACCTCAAAAAGACAAATCAAATCAGTAGATAAATCAAATTAATAAAATAAACTGAGAAAAACAGAGATTTAAGTGCCACCGCAATCAGACTAAAGCACGAGCGCTCATCTTTTTTTTTTTGAAAAGTCCACTTTACCCCCTGAACTATAGTGATGGAGACGACGCGAACACCAGTTTCGAAAATCGGGTAACCGGAACGCTAAACTACTGCATGTGGTACGAATAACCCCCAGTGGACTGTTTTGAGGGCGGTTTTGCCACGTATATACAACACATGGCATTTTTATGTTATAAAAAAAATCCCACACTCCATCTTCTTCCTCCCTCAATCTCTCTCTTTCGCTCCGCCCTCTCTCTCAACATATTCTCCCTCCCCAGTGGCACATCTTCCTCGAGCCCGGCGGCGCGCCTCCTCCTCCTCTAAGCTCGGCGCGTCGGCACCCTCTACTCCACTGGGTTGGCGTGGTGATGCCAGCCTCCTCCTCTCCCCAACACGGCGACGCGGCGGCGCCGTCTCTTCCAATACAGCGGCGCTCCGCTCCTTCTCCAACAACGCGGCGGCGACGCTCTTCCTGCTCGTCCGCCATGACGTGGCATCATGGCGTCGCGTCCTTAGAGGCCGCCGCTTCGATCGGGGGTGGATCAGGATCGGACGCGGCCGACCCCGCCCTGGCGGCGCGGCTCTTGCGAGCGGTGGGACGCGTGGTAGAGAGGGGTGGTGGCGCGCATGGGTGGATAGAGGAGGAGACGGGCCGCGGAGAGATCCGGAGAGGGGCGGTGGCGCCATAGGTCGATCCAGAGAGGGGCCACAGCGCCATAAGAGGATAGAGGAGGAGGCGGTCGGGGGCGAGATCCGGAGAGGGGCGCTGTTGCCATCACTGTTCATCCTTGCCTCCACCACCAAGACTGAGGGGCGGTGTCTAGCCCATCCTCCCTGCGGCCCTGTCCTCATCTCCACCGCCACTGCCGGTGAGCCGTGCCTGCCATCTCCACTGTGCTCCGCCGCCGTGTTTCCCCTGCACCACGCTCCCCCGCTGTGCTCCAGCCTGCTCCGCCTTCGCACTCCAGGGTTTGGTTGTGTGAGAAAGACATGAGAGAGGCGGAAGAAAGAGGATGAGAGAGAAGAGGAAGTGTATAGGCGCTGACATGTGGGCCAACTTTTAAATAATTGTTTTAGAAATTTATTTTGTTTTGTGTCTCGGTCTGGCAATACCTCTCCTCGTCAGCGTCCACGGTGGCAAAACCACCCTCAAAACCATCTCTAGAGGGTTATTCGTAACACATGCCGTAGTTCAGGGTTTCGGTTACCCGGTTTTCGAAACTGATGTGCGCGTCATCTCCACCACTATAGTTCAGGGGGTAAAGTGGACTTTTTCCCTTTTTCATGCAAGTGCTCTAGGCGGCAAAGTATTTTTTTCATAAACACTTTGATAAGTCGCTAGCTGCATTGCACACAACGGCTATCAACCACGCATATGCATATCCTCTTTAATGTTGTATCTCCAAAGTTAAAATTTTATCTTCTACTCCGTTTGCACCTCAATCTTAACTTCGTCAAGATGTCTCAATAAATGCTGATGTGACTACTCTATAGGTGATAGAGTCATATTTGAACAAGATAACAGTGAGGAAGATTTTATATTTTCTGTACAAGGTATTTTTCTACCAAGTTAAGAAATATATAACTATGTAATAGGATGGGATAGTGTATCTTCAGTCCAATACTCCATGAACTTGAGCATAAACAAACCACAAGATGACCTGCGTGTTTTAGATCATTTAGTATTCCACATAATAACAAAAAGATGAGCACATATATCCTAACCTATGTTTTGTAATACTCTCAATTGCATTCAATACTCTCACATTAAAATAAAAAGCATTCAACAATATGTAGAACTAAACCTCTTTTATTGACAGGCAACCTCTCTTCAAAGTGTCCAACCACCAAAGACATTGAGACCCCAACACACTCAATCAACGATGATGACGATGGTAAGGATATCAGCTGAATTTTTATTCTGATGCAATACGAAAAAAGAAATATATACAATCACAAATTACTCTACAGGTGATGGAGTCATATTTGAACAAGATAATAGCGAGGAAGATTTTATATTTTCTGTTCAAGGTATTTCTAGCACCATTTAAATATTGTTTCCATCATCGTGTTACCCTTCTATAATTTGTTTATGTTATGAAAACAGAATGGTAAAGAGATGAAGAAGTTCAAATAAAAAAACATGTTGAAACTACTACAAAAAGTTCTAACATCACTGATCCTTATGAGCTCGTATACAGTAACATACCGCAAAAAACACACGTCGAAAACTGTGGAAAACTGCAAATTCTGGAATGCAAAGAAATTTGAATATGAATCTAAGGGGTTATGCTGCATAAATGGACAGATCAAACTAGCTGATAAAGAGACAGCACCTCAACTAACAAGAATTTAGACGAGCAATGATTCTGATTCCAGACATTTTCAGAAAATATACGACTTTTCAACGGACACTTCTCATTTACTTCTCTTTACTGTCACCTCGACAAAGACACAATTGACATGAGAAAACTGGCATTTACACTTTTCGAGCTCAGGGTCAGATGTATCACAACGTACACTCATTTGGGAACAATGGATCAGATCAAAAGCTTTTGGAACTGTACTTCTATGATGATGATCCCAGCCTAGAACATCGGTACCACCATTGCTGCAAAGAAATATATGAACGAGACAAAAATGTAATCAGCATTATAACTGACATTCTATGCGATAACCCATATTCCAAACAATTTAGAAGTTTATGACAGGCCGAAAATCTTGAGGACTACATACTGATCGTGAACCTTGACCAAAGATTGGACCAAATAACTTACAATGCACCAATTTCTTCAGAGGTAGCTGCAATGTGGGTTGAGGGAAATGAACAATGAAAAACTTTTGACAGGAATGTAGTACTACATGGGAACAACAACAAAATACAAGGCATACAGTCATCTTATGGATGCTATGATCCATTATCTTATCATATATTCTTTCCAAGAAAATTGGGCTGGCATGCCAATATCCCAAAGGTTGTATTTCTATGAAAGACGTGATGAAGGCACAAGCTGGTTGTAATAATAATGATAATAATCCACGTAAGTATTTCATATATTACTGTTTTCTACATTATATTTCCATATATAGCATTTCTACATATTCTGCTTACTTCAAGTGTTGCATATCATAAACAGATTCAAGCAGTAGATTGTGTGTAACCATGAGAGAATACTACTGCTATAAATTCCCTATGAGACATAACATATTCAACCCAATACTGCACGGCGGTCGACTTTTCCAGCAGTTTGTAGTAGACACATACATCAAGATTGAGAGCTCTCGACTGGATTACATATGGAAGCATCAAAAAGAAATAAGGGGCTTCTGGATAGCATTCAAGCTGGAGAGAACAGGGGAGATGCGGTCGGCAAACAGACAGTACTTGCATCAATCATTTATTGGAGGTCCTCAAGATAAATTGCGAGATACCTAGATACTATGGCTTTAGTTTGAAAATATGGAAATCCGGACATTTTCCTAACAATGACCTGCAACCCAAACCGGGAAGAGATCATTCATGAACTCGAGTTTGAACAAACACCCCAAGATCGCCCCGATCTCATAGTTCGTAATTTCAAAACAAAATTAGAAGAAATGAAGAAACAATTGTTTGAAAAGAACATTCTTGGTAAAGTTAAGGCATATACCTGTGTTGTAGAGTTCCAAAAGAGGGGTCTACCACACGCTCATTTCTTGCTAATCATGACTAGAAAATACAAGTACTCATGTCCAGAGCAATACGACAGAATCATTTCCGCTTAACTCTCGGACAAAAAAGTACCTAGAGCTATATAAAATGGTCATAAAACATGTGATGCATGGTCGTTGCGGTGTATTAAACAAAAATTGCCCATGCACAAAGAATCGCTAGTCATGCAAGAACAATTATCCAAGGCCATTCAACAATACTACAAGTCAAGGCAAAGACTCCTACTCGATGTATAGGAGACGCAATGATGGCCGCACTGAAAAAGTCCGAAATTGCAAACTAGACAATAGGTGGGTTGTTCCTTACAACCCCTACCTATTGAGAATGTTCAATTGCCACATACATGTTGAGGTATGCTCAAGCATAAAAGCCGTTAAGTACCTGTTGAAATACATCTACAAGGGACATGACCGCGCATATGTATCTGTAACTGGCGTGGGCAACTAAGAAGACATTGATGAGATCAAACAGTACATACACGCACGGTGGGTAACACCTCTAGAAGCACTATGGAGAATATATGGCTTCAAACTAAGCAAGATACATCCACCTGTCATGCAAGTACATCTCCATCTACCAAACATGCACATGATTTCATATCATGCAAAAAAAAAAATCAAGGAAGTTATCAATCGTGATGGCGCCGAGAAGTAGATGTTGACTGCATACTTCGAAGCTAACAGATTACATGAGAAAGCACGAGGCATCATGTACCGGGATTTTCCAGAACAATATACTTGGCAAACAGGGAAAAATGACAAGTTTTGGCAAGAAAGGAAGCGGACTAGCATCTACCAGGTTGGAAGAATCGTCTTAGCACATCCAGCTGAAGGAGAACAATACTACCTTCGAGTTTCTGTTGAACCACGTGACAGGAGCCACATGCTACGGGGACCTACGAACATTTGATGGCCAAATCATGCCATCCTTCCGTGAAGCTAAAAATAGAAGGGACTCATTGAGGCAAACAATACACTAGATGATTGCTTGACGGAAGCCGAATTGTTCCAAATGCCGTCGTCACTTCGAAGGCTCTTTGCAACAATTTTGATGTTTTGTGAGCCAAGCGACATCCCTACACTATGGAACAATCACCTCGAGGCCATGTCAGAAGACCATCGCAGAAACTGCAAATGCGAACACGCAGTCCAACAAATTGTTTTGATAAATATCAAGGATATGTTGCATTTGATGGGTAAAGACATAAGCTCGTTTCCTCTTCCTAAAATTGACGAAAAACATGACACAAAAAAACAATATACCTAGGGAGATCATCAAAGAATCCATTATCAAGGTGAACCTGGAGGACAAAACATTGCATAAACAGTTAAACAACGAGCAAAGGGACGGCTACAACAATATTCTAGCTGCTGTTGATAGCAATGAAGGAGGACTATTCTTCGTTGATGGCCCGGGAGGCACGGGAAAAACATTTCTATACAAGGCGTTGATGGCCACAGTCCGAATACAAGGGAAGATTGCTCTGGCGGCGGCAACTTCTGATATTGCAGCTTCCATAATGCCCGGAGGAAGGACCACGCACTCACGGTTCACTACTAAGAATAGATGATGAGCTGTTTGTGGTTTCACAAAATAAAGTGGGGCAGCCAAGCTACTACAGGCAACATTACCAATTATTTGGGACGAGGCCTCTATGACTAAGAGGCAAGCAGTTGAAGCACTAGACAAAAGTATGCGAGACATAATGGAGATATCAAATCTTCCATTCGGTGGGAAAACAGTTGTATATGGAGGAGATTTTAGACAGGTTCTCCCTATTGTCCGAAAAGGAACTAGAGCTCAGATAGTAGATGCATCACTACGTAGGTCCGAACTATCGGATTGCATGCATCAATTGAAGCTTGTGAGCAACATGAGGGCCCAGAACGACCCGTGGTTCGCAGAATACCTACTGCGTATTGGTAATGGCACTGATGAAACAAACGATAATGACGAAATACGTCTACCCAAAAATATATGTGTTCCACATATGGCTGATGATAGTGACCTGGATAGACTAATAGACAATATCTATCAAATGGACAATTCTTTCCTATCAGATCCAAAGTACATCACATCAAGAGTCATTTTATCCACAAGGAACGACCGCGTAGATAACATCAATCTAAAAATGAATGATCGATTGCGGGGGAGGAGATGGTGTACCATAGCTTCGATAGTGTAGAAGAGGACCCTCATTATTTTTATCCCCCAGAATTCCTAAATACACTCACCCCGAACGGACTCCCACTACATATGCTGAAACTCAAAATTAATTATCCCATCATACTACTCAGGAATATCGACCCCGCTAATGGACTTTGAAATGGCACAAGGTTAGTGGTACGTGGATTTCAGAAAAATGCAATTGATGCAGAGATTGTACTAGGGCAACATTCTGGAATGCGAGTTTTCTTGTCTCGAATCCCACTGTGCCCCTCTGATGACGACATATTCCCATTCCATTTCAAGAGGAAACAATTTCCTATCAGACTCAGCTTCGCCATGACAATAAACAAAGCACAAGGGCAGACAATACCAAATGTAGGAGTATACCTATCAGAACCAGTTTTCTCTCATGGTCAACTATATGTCGCACTTTCTAAAGCAACGACACCAAAGAACATAAAGATACTAACGGTTATACATGATGAGGAGAAAAATAAGAATAAAAAATCAGCACAAGTGAGACATACACGAAGAATATTGTCTACACAGAAGTCCTTACCACATAGGAAAAGGTAATCTGCGGATCACTTTCTTCATTGCTAAAGTTTGTATGATCTTAAGCCCTTAAAACTAGATGATTAAGCTGTATCCTGTTAATTACATCTGGTACAATATATAAACTAATGTCACTTAATAAACTCCACAAGCTAATTATTTACGGCATGAACAGTTAGTTAGAAAAAAATTAGTTTCCAGTCTATTATTTTACAATAACGTATCGTTCGTTATCTTGTTTTGTGTGCGGTAGATCGTGTGGGATACGAAGGAGTATCCCCTGACGATCAAATCAGCTCAACTTGCTGTGTTGCTATGCCTTCCATGTCGACGACGGCGGAGGATTGCACCAACAGCGACTTCTCTGATTGAAGGGAATCTCCGTTGACTTGATTTGATGCACTTTTTACACAAAAATTATCTTTTTTCAGCAATGATCATTGTTGTTGCTTGATATGATGCACTTTTGACACAAAAATTATGATTGATGGATTCATAAATTTGATTCATGTGAATTTTTTTCTCCCGTTGCAACGCACGGGCACCGTACTAGTGAATCATGATTAACGATTCTTTTAGTATAGCCAATTAGTGAAGGGATAATTTGAGAGAGAGAGAGAGATACACGTCGCCTCTTCAAGTTATACGAAGTTTGAGTGGTCTTCCTTTGCAGTGGACAGAAAGGTATAATGATCCTTTGTCGCTTTTAGACCTGTTAAAGGTTTATTATCCGTTTATCCGGTCATTCATGTAGACTTCAAATTTATTTTAAAAATATTACACTAGTGTCCTAAACTTATAGCGTTGTCTTATTTACTCCTCTAAATATGAAAATTCCTTTTTCGTCCCTCAAACTTGTATCTATTTACAATTTAGCCTTAAATCCGTGAGGGTTCTTGATAAATGCTGAGGTAGTATCTACGTGTCCATTAAATACTAAAATAACTGGCCATATGTACTATTAACATTGAGCTGGCATGCAACCCATCATATTCTACCTCTCACCTCCCTCTCCTCACGGTTAACTCTCTCTCTCTCTCTCTCTCTCTCTCTCTCTCTCCCCCCCTCTCCTCTCCTCTCCTCTGTACTCTCACAGAAGCTCCTACCTGTTGACTCATGTGTCCACTGGAGCGCATCCCTCTCCCTATGGCGCCCATGGTAGCGCTAAAGATGTCGTCCCCACCCTCCCACTATCTTGTCATCAGTCGATGGATCCCCCCACTCTAGCGCGACAGCACCTTCCAGATCCAACTGCTTTGTCCCCTCCCGATGAAGAAGTTGAGAAGTAGGTGCAGACGGCGAGAGTTCATCGATGGAGGCAGAACGACTGACGGGAAACGTGTGGCCCACCTGTACTTTGTAGTCGATGTCGTGGTTGAGACGGAGCGCTCATCGGAGCATGGTAATGTAGGTGGTGTTGGAGGATGCGGCTCCCATGTGACTCACCCGTTAGATTACCTCCTACTGTCCAATCGCCCAGCCACACCAATCCATTGCCGGATCCATCGACCTCCTTCCATTCCGAACTTCTCCTGCTCCAAAAAAGAGGACCAAAGGAGAGAGATGGATAGGGAGTTGGCGGCAATGTCATTCTTGGTGACAACACTCTTGATCGAAGCTCTCATACAACAACGTCCTCCAAAACCGGCCACGCCATCCCCTCCTGATGCCACACCGCCATCTCCCAGCCATGTCGTCCTCAACCAATACTACCTCTTCCCGACCTCGCTGAAGGGAAACGCGGGATTCCTACGCTAGCAATGGATCAAAATTCTACCGTGAAAACCCAAGATCACCCTGCAAGTAATTGACCATAGATCAGTATTACCTTATGACACGTAGTGCAGCGGAACACGGGTCGATTAAGCCAGTTTACCGATTTGCATTTAGTCGTACGGAAGTAGTCATTCTGAAAAGGATATGCTCTAGATCAATCATAGTGATGATTGTACCACGTCTTTGTTCATGTACATATGATTACGTTGTTTATCGGTTCCCTGAATAAATATCATGACTTTGTCCATTGGGTACGACTTGATTCTGAAACACATTGTTATATGACTTTATTCTAAACGGGTACCTGATCCATATCATTACGAGGAGCGGTAATGATTTGATCAGCATACGTATTGGTTGATGGTAATGTTTCACATACAATAGATATAGAGATATCAAACCAATAGTATGGACGCATGTTGGGGAACATGGGTAGTCGGACAGGCCTACTCCGAGATGCTGTGAGTTGTTATCTCTTATACCTCCATCAGCGTATAGTCTCGAGTGGTATACCTATATGGTTCTTAGATCTGAGATTGTCATGGATGCGCAGCATGTTGACTCGTATACTTTGGTATCATCAAGTGCTACACCGTAACAGGGTAGTTATAAAGGTGCCTACTGGGTATGCCACGATACATAGCCAGGGGTGTGATAATCAAGATGAAATTTGTCCCTCCTAAATAACAGGAGAGATATCTCTGGGCCCCTCGTGTGGATGGATAGGGAAAGCGCACAACCGTGCTAATATGACTGAGGGGTTAGTCATGGTATGTATCCATTCCACTGCCGAGTGAAATTAGTCGGGCTATCAACAAGGGTGGCGCGCATCTCTCCTTGAGCCTGACCGGTATCGGGTGGCAAAGGGATTGGTATGTGAGTGTATCAAGGTTCAGCTGAATAATGATTATGTGCATTCGGGGGTCAATACGTACTGCTAGGTGCCGCTTTTGATCAGTGGATTGGAAACGAGTTTCCGGATCCACTGCCGACTTGTACTGAACCTAACAGGTCACACACTTAACGGGTTGGAACTGTTTAATGGGTTTGTGCGTGGATATGATCTACGTAGGAAATAGAACCCTAGCAGGGCGAAGCCCACTAGCGTGACTATATAAGGAGAGGCATAGGGGCGGCGTAGATAGATGAGTTGAGCCTTCACCACTCCTAGCCGTCGCGCGCCCCTCTTGTTCTCCAAAAACCCTAGCCGCACGGCGAGGTGCTAGCACACCCCCTGAGGCATTCCTGCTCGGTACGTGTGGATACCGCTAGAGGCGCTATCGTTCGCGGACGCGCTTTTCGGTTGAATCGTTGGCAACCACTCGGCGAACACCGGCAACCACTCAGCAACCACTCGGCGAGTACAGGCGAGCACTCGGCGGTGATCTGGGCGAGTACGTCTACTCCCTCTACGCGTGAGAAACTGCTTCTGCTGTATCTGCGGGTCAAGAGTAATGATCTGTGATCCTCTACTTGCATGTGCTCTTGGGTGATTCGGGGTAGAAAATTTTGATTTTGTGCTCGTGTAGCCTACCCGTTTCCCAGCGCATTCATGGCGATCCGATCGCCTCCTCCTCGTTGGTTCTCAACGTCCCATGAGGTGTGCCACGGCCGATCCCCACGCCATGGTCTCCATCAATGTGCTTTACCAGCTCATCGGGATTCGGACCTTCCCGAGCATTCTGACTTCAAAGGATGCCCCGGCCACATCCGAGCTCCGTTTTTTACGTTCTACCACTCGTTGGAAAGCTAACAAAATTATCTTTCCAACGCATCTCGTCTTGCCCCGAACTTCCTTCTAAATCAATGGGAATCGAATAAACAACATCGCATCCGGAATCTATCTGCAAGCAAACTTTGTCTACTTCTCAGGTTCACATCGACTAGCGCCACAGTGTGTAGCGCCTCTACGACATCCACACATACAGGGATTGAAATCTGTCCATGCACGGTGTGCTAGCACGGACACACAGACGCCTGTGAGAGATTACGGCTAGGGTTTGGTGGAGAGGGAGAACTTGCGCGCAAGCATAGGCCGGCCTCTCCACCACCTCTCTTTATATAGCACCCACTATTGGGCCCTCTACGCTAGGGGTCCAATTAGGTCCAGGTCCATATCATATGTAGTCCGCGCTATACATGAGCCCGCATCATATGCGACTTATAATTTTTATTGGGCATATCCCAATACTCACCTGGTGCGCATCTGATGCTATGTGGCCCTTCTATGGTGGCAGCTCATACCGGAGGCGTGCAGATGCCGAACATGTGGGAGGGAGGGCTCGGGAAGGCACTGGTCTTAGGGAAGGAAGAGAAAGGAGAAGAGGAGAAGAGAGGAGGAAGAAGAAGATGACATGGCATCCACCTCATTCAGTACACATGGGTGGAAGCTTAGGTGGCAAGCCACGTCAGTGTTTAACAACAACCTCAGCGTTTAACGGCCAAGTGGGTAGACACCTCAGCATTCCTAATGGATTGGGGGTTGTAGTGCAAATAGATGCAAGTTCAATGGGGGCAAAAAAAAAGTAATTTCCAAGTTCAAAAATCTATGTGAGACAAAACTACAAGTTTAGGAGGCACTAGTGTAATCTCTATGTGTTGTGAAAATCATGGGCCTTTTCACTAGCTCCATTTTGTGATACATTCTTTGTCAATTATAACAATCAAACCGTTTCCTTTGAACACAAAAAATATTATATTGAGAAAATTACAAAATCCCTCTAAAGACCAAAGTTGTGATGAGTTGTCACCTACTCTTCACCTACCCCTATATGTTTAAAATTAACATTTTCAGCTTCTTAAACTTTTTGTCATTCACACCATAGCCTCAAAACATTAGTGCTACTATTAAATGTTGAGGTCAAATCTTAAGTGTCCATTGTATGATGAGATGCACCTCATATTGTTGTTAAATGCTTACATGTAACTTGTTAAGCCAGAGCACATTCAATTTTGGTTTTTTTAAAAAAAAATCAATTTCAAGCTAAATGTTTCAAAAAACTTGAAGAATATTTTGAAAAACACAAGTTTCAGAAATAAATTTGTAAAACTAAAACTTCTCATATTTTATCATGACTTTTCAGAAAATAAATATTTATAAAAACTAAAATGCTGGAAATTATTTTAATTTTTTATATTTTTGACAGTGTGATGACGGATCGATGTAGGTTGTTTGTCGCCTTCTCCTCGAGGATCGTTCGTCAGGATCGAGCGTCCTGATAACATGTGGCAAAACCTTGCTATTAGGTGTAGTCTAAGACATAGATGAACAATCATGTGATCATTGAAAAGACAAGAACACAAGACATTGGGGCGAGATTCTGCTTTATTAATTTTAAATTAATAATACATTAAATCTTCGTATATATATCTATTTATGAGCCTAGCTTCTACGTGGAACCCACCTAGGGGAGTCCGTGGGCCAGAGCACGGCTTCCAGCCACGGCACGCCATGGGCCAGGTCCCCTCGCTTCACTAATCCTAATTAATTAAAGGCTCAAGGGTGATTGGTGATGGTGCGGTTTGCTTGCTTGTCCGCTCGAAAGGAGATTAGCGAGGTGGGATGGCCTGTCATGATGGGATTATTATAGGGATCAGCACGGGGAATAAATTATGAACTCCTCCGGGGCTCCTACATAGTACGGTGCATTGCCGGAGCAGCGAAACGCAGGGGAAAGCTTAGGATGGGATTAATTAAGCGCAATTAAATAATATGTCATGGCTCAAGGCGTAGGTGTGTGGCTGTCCCCTGTTCGGCTGTTCCCTGGGATATCTACGCCCCATGACTCCATGCTTGCCGGCTACTAAAGACATCAATGCTAGAGGAGTGTTTTATTATGGAGACATCTCTGCCATTTTTCACAAATCGACGGTGGCGACACATCAACATTGATTTTTAGCCACGTACCAGCAGTGATGTATTAGGGTACCATCACTATCAGTTTGAGTCATAGACCGGTAGTGATGTTGAGTATCACTTTCGCTTTGAACCATGAATCAGTAGTAATGTCTTGAGAAAAACAAAATTTAAAAGGAGTGCATATCCTACCTACCTATATCATTACGCAACAGTGGGTGGGTTAGCTGAAGGGTGAGGTTGTAGACTTGTAGTGACAAGCTCCGCTCCCAAGTTCGAGTCATGTTTCTCCCAATGTATTCCCAACATACTATCACTACCGATTGGTTTGTGAAATAGGCAGTGATACCACTGCCATGATGTATTACTCTCTAGTTTGAACCGATAGTGATGCATGTTCCTCATGTATTGTGTTTCTTTAAAATTTTGGGTCAACTTTTAAATTTTTTTGAACAACAAGTTCAGCCAAGCAGATCGACGCTTAGAAACATAATTTTTTTTAAAAAATAAGGGTTAGGCGGACCGTAAATCTATCAAATAGAGGAAGAAAGTAAAAATATGTCAGTGCAACCACCAAAACGTGACCATAGATCTGCAGCGCAAACGCTATCACCATTGCATAAAAGACATATTATCTCGCCTACTCCACAAACACGGCTACATAACAATACCACCCATCAAACAATATCAAAATGCCCCCAATTCAGTAATTTGGCTCGAGTTTTTTTTTTACGACTGCGCTCCGGGTTTGAGCAGGATAACTCGGCAAGAAATGTGCGTCTCAGAAAATTTTGAAAGATTCAAATCGCCACCATAAACATACCAGATTTGAATTTCGCCGGTGCATTTGACTGAATTTCGCCGAGCCCTGAGCGTTCGGGCAAAGGAAGACGCTGGTCTCAGTGGTTCCTGTGCGGTCAGATTGGTTACATGTGCATGCGAGTGCGTACTGCTACAGTAACCGATGGCACTGTGCTAGCGAGCTGACGGGTCGGGGTACGTGCCCCACTCCGGACACGCCCACGCGTTATTTCCACTGTTTCATCTTTGCAAAAAGGAAAAAAACACACGTAGTAATAAATAGTTGTCCTTTTTTTTTTTTTGAAAAGGAATAGTTGTCCTTGAAACCCACAAGAATTTTCCCTGCTTTTTCCCGAGGACGTGCCGTGCCGGGGGGCACACGCGCTTGAAATTTCTATGTGCTAGAAAAAAACGAGATGAAAAAAATATGGTCTTGCTCTTCTCGGTTTAAATTAAATTAAAATTTATTAGGGAGCAGATGGGCGGATAAGCCCAAGGCTTTTTTGAGTGGCCCATGCATCCTCCCCTCTCGCCATCTGGCTTTTCAATGCATCCCCGCGCGCTCCCCCCCACCGTCCGATCAGCTGGACCTGGGCCCCGCGGACCGCTCTCCGGGCCCCACCAGCCCAGCCCACCAGCCGGAGCCACCACGTGGCGCCACATGACGTGCCCCTCCGCCCGAGGCCGGGAATGGGCCGAGCTGGGCCGAGCGCACGCGGCGGGCGCCAGCGCGGGCCCCGCCTGCCATTGGGCGCGCGGCCCGCGCGGCGTGGAGGCTCGTGCCTGGCGGCAGCGAGTGGGGCCCACGCGGCAGAGGCTCTGCGGTGGGGCCCACCCCGGATGCTCTGCGGCTGGGGGCGCACCGTGCCTGCCCGAGTGGTCCCACTCCCCACCTCCTCTTTCTTTTTTTACTAGCATTAATTTTTCTCTCTGCTCTGTCCGCTCGGGGAGGGTGGGCCCTCACATCGTAGGGGTGGGGCCCTAGGCTCTAATGTGTTCACAGGATTGGATTAGAAACAAATACAAAGGTATATCACTTGTGCAATTCACTTTTTTCTCTTCCTGCAATTTATAGTTTTCTCTCTTGTAGTCTTGTAGTTCATTGTCATACTTCATAGCTCTAGCTGAAAATATTACTTACATATATATGTAGGGATGGTTAATGATGAAGGCAAGCCTGCTACCTTTTGGTCTGTTCTCCAAGAGGTTCAGGAAGGGCTTCAGGTGATTGATAAAAAAGAAGAGCAACAATCAATTCCTGTGTGCCTTTTATGTTGTCACATAATAATTTGTGTATTCATGTATATTCATGTAGGAACTTGCACTTTGACTCCAATCCAGAACTCCTATTTTCAAGACTCAAGTGTGGATTCATGAACTCAACTGTCAAGAAGGCCTGCATTTGCAATGTGCTCACACTTCACAGTTCACACTAACTATTTGTGTAATCTTTTGTTGTAATGACTAATGTGTGATGACGTTGCTACTTGCTGCCTTGAACTTGATGCCTATGTTGAACTTTTGTTGGTTTGTGTTGTGTTGAACTGATGATGACTCTAAGTACATGCTGAATGTTGAATTATGATTTATGAAATGCTGAATGATGAGTTGATGACTCTTAAGTACAAATGCTGAAATGTTGAATGCCGAAATGCTGAATGATGAAATGTGGAACTGTGGATTCATGACTTAAGTACATGCTGAAATGCTGAAATTGGTGGAGTTGAAATTGTGAACTCTATATGTTTGAAGTACTGACTTTAATAATGCTGAAATGCTGCACGAGTATTGACTTTAATAATGCTAAATGCTGCAATTTATGCTGTTAGAATTCCATGTCTTTCGGGGATTATACGGGGACGGGGTCCCCGTCGGGTCTGATATCCCCGTTCGGGGACGGGGACGGGGATAATTGATCCCCGCGAGCGGGGACGGGGATTGGAACGGGATAACTATGTCTAGCCGGGGGACAGAACGTTCTATCGATCCCCGGCGAGGCTAGCCCCGTTGCCATCCCTAATCTTGAACCTTGACCAAAGATTGGACCAGAGAACATACAATGCACCAATTTCTTCAGAGGTAGTTGCAGTGTGGGTTGAGGGAAATGAACGATGTAAAACTTTTGACAGGAATGTAGTACTACATGGGAATAACAACAAAATACAAGGCATACAGTGATATTATGGATGCTATGATCCACTACCTTATCCTACTTTCCAAGAGGAGAATTGGGCTGGAATTCCAATATCCCAAAGGTTGGTATTTCTATGGAAGACGTGATGAAGGCACAAGCTGGTCGTAATAATAATGATAATAATCTAGTTAAGTATTTCATATATTACTGTTTTCTACATTATATTTCCATATATAACATTTCTACATATTCTGCTTCAAGTGTTGCATATCATAAACAAATTCAAGCAGTAGATTGTGTGTAACCATGAGAGAATACTATTGCTATAAATTCCATATGAGACCTAACATATTCAACCCAATACTGCACGACGGTCGACTTTTCCAGCAGTTTGTAGTAGACACATACATCAAGATTGAGAGCTCTCGACTAGATTACATATGGAACCATCAAAAAGAAATAAGGGCAGATCTGTACTAAGGGCTTCTGGATAGCATTCAAGCTGGAGAGAATATGGGAGATGCGGTCGGCAAACGGACAATACTTGCATCATCATTTATTGGAGGTCCTCGAGATAAACTGCGAGATAACTAGACGCTATGGCTTTAGTTCGGAAATATGGAAAGCCGGACATTTTCCTAACAATGACCTGCAACCCAAACTGGGAAGAGATCATTCATGAACTCGAGTTTGAACAAACACCCCAAGATCGCCCCAATCTTGGGATATGGTATTTCATAGCAAAATTAGAAGAAATGAATAAACAGTTGTTTGAAAAGAACATTCTTGGTAAAGTTAAGGCATATACCTATGTTGTAGAGTTCCAAAAGAGGGGTCCAGCGCACGCTCATTTCTTGCTAATCATGACTAGAAAATAGTCCGGAGCAATACGACAAAATCATTTCCACGGAACTCTCGGACAAAAAAAGTACCCAGAGCTATATAAATTGGTCATAAAACATATGATGCATGGTCCTTGCGGTGTATTAAATAGAAATTGCCCCTGCACAAAGAATCGTTAGTCATGCGAGAACAATTATCCAAGGCCATTCAACAATACTACAATTCAAGGCAAAGAACGTGTTGTATAGGAGATGCAATGATGGCCGCACTGAGAAAGTCCGAAATTGCGAACTAGATAACAGGTGGGTTGTTTCTTACAACCCCTACCTATTGAGAATGTTCAACTGCCACATAAATGTTGAGGTATGCTCAAGCATAAAAGCCGTTAAGTACCTATTCAAATAAATCTACAAGGGACATGACTGCGCATCTGTATCTGTAACTGGCGTGGGCAACGAAGAAGACATTGATGGGATCAAATAGTACAGAGATGCACGGTGGGTAACACCTCTAGAAGCACTATGGAGAATATATGGCTTCGAACTAAGAAAGATACATCCACCTGTCATGCAACTACAGCTCCATCTACCAAACATGCACATGATTTCATATCATGCCAAAAAAACATCAAGGAAGTTATCAATCGTGATGGCGCCGAGAAGTCGATGTTGACCGCATACTTTGAAGCTAACATATTACATGAGAAAGCACGAGGCACCCTGTACCGGGATTTTCTAGAATAATATACTTGGCAAACAGGGAAAAATGGCAAGTTTTGGCAAGAAAGGTAGCGGACTAGCATCTACCAAGTTATAAGAATCGTCTCAGCACATCCAGCTGACGGAGAACTATACTACCTTCGAGTTCTGTTGAACCACATGAAAGGAGCCACATGCTACAAGGACATACGGACAGTTGATGGCAAAATCATGCCATCCTTCCGTGGAGCTGCAGAAAAGAAGGGACTCATTGAGGCAGACAATACACTAGATGATTGCTTGACGGAAGTCGAATTGTTCCAGATGTCGTCGTCACTTCGAAGGCTCTTTGCAACAATTTTGATGTTTTGTGAGCCAAGCGACATCCGTACACTAAGGAACAATCACCTCGAAGCCATGTCAGAAGACTATCGTAGAAACAGCAAATGCGAACACGCAGTCCAACAAATGGTTTTGATAAATATCAATCAAGGATATGTTGCATTCGATGGGCAAAGACATAAGCTTGTTTCCTCTTCCTAAAATTGACGAAAAACATGACACAACAAACAATGTACCTAGGGAGATCATCGAAGAATCCAATATCAAGGTGAACCCGGAGGATGAAACATTGCATAAACAGTTAAACAACGAGCAAAGGGACGCCTACAATGAAATTCTAGCCGTTGTGGACAGCAATGAAGGAGGATTATTCTTCGTTGATGACCCAGGAGGCACGGGAAAAACATTTCTATACAAGGCGATGTTGGCCACAGTCCGAATACAAGGAAAGATTGTTCTGGCGACGGCAACTTCTGGTGTTGCAGCTTCCATAATGCCCGGGGAAGGACCGCAGACTCACGGTTCAAGATACCACTAAGAATAGATGATGGAACTGTTTGTGGTTTCGCAAACCAAAGTGGGACAACCAAGCTACTACAGGCAGCATCACTAATTATTTGGGATGAAGCCTCTATGACTAAGAGGCAAGCATTTGAACCACTAGACAAAAGTATGTGAGACATAATGGACAAACCAAATCTTCCATACGGTGGGAAAACGGTTGTATTTGGAGGAGATTTTAGGCAAGTTCTCCCTGTTGTCTGAAAAGGAACTAGTGCTCAGATAGTAGATGCATCACTACGCAGGTTTGAACTATGGGATTGCATGCATCAATTGAAGCTTGTGCACAACATGAGGGCTCAGAACGACCCATGGTTCGCAAAATACCTACTGTGTATTGGTAATGGCATTGAGGAAACAAACAATAACGACGAAATATGTCTACCCAAAAATATATGTGTTCCACGTATGGCTGATGATAATGACCTGGATAGACTAATAGACGATATCTATCAAATGGACAATGCTTGTCTATCAGATCCAAAGTACATCACATCAAGAGCCATTTTATCCACAAGGAACGACTGTGTAGATAACATCAATCTAAAAATGATTGATCGATTCCCGGGGGAGGAGATGGTGTACCACAGCTTTGATAGTGTAGAGGATGACCCTCATAACTTTTATCCCCCAGAATTCCTAAATACACTCACCTCGAAAGGACTCACACCACATATGCTAAAACTCAAAATTAATTGTCCCATCATACTACTCAGGATCAGGAATATCGACCTTGCTAATGGACTTTGCAATGGCACAAGGTAAGTGGTACATGGATTTCTGAAAAATGCAATTGATGCAGAGATTGTACTAGGGAAGCATTCTGGAATGCGAGTTTTCTTTCCTCGAATCCCACTGTGCTCCTCTGATAACGACATATTCCCATTCTGTTTCAAGAGGAAACAATTTCCTGTCAGACTCAGCTTCGCCATGACAATAAACAAAGCAGCTTCGCCATGACAATAAACAAAACTCAAGGGAAAACAAATACCAAATGTAGGAGTATACCTACCAGAACCAATTTTCTCTCATGGTCAACTATATGTCGCGCTTTCTAAAGCAACGACAACAATGAACAAAAAGATACTAACGATTATACATGATGAGGAGAAAAAGAAGAATAAAAAATCAGCACAAGTGAGACATACACGAAAAATATTGTCTATACAGAAGTCCTCACCATATAGGAAAAGGTAATCTGCGAATCACTTTCTTCATTGCTAAAGTTTGTATGATCTTAAGCCTTTAAAACTAGATGATTAAGCTGTATCCTGTTAATTACATCTGGTACAACATATAAGCTAATGTCACTTAACAAACTCCACAAGCTAATTATTTACGGCATGAATAGTTAGTTAAAAAAATTAGTTTCTAGTCTGTTATTCTACAATAACGTATCGTTCGTTTTCTTGTTTTGTGTGCGGTAGATCATGTGGGATACAAAGGAGTAGATCCCGACGATCAAATTAGCTCAACTTGCTGCCCTGCTATGCCTTCCATGTCGCCGACGGCAGAGGATTGAACTTGCAGCGACTTCTCCGATTGAAGGGAATCTTCGGTTACTTGATATGATGCACTTTTTACACAAAAATAATCTTTTTTCACCAATGATCATTGTTGTTGCTTGATATGATGCACTTCTGACACAAAGATTATGATGGATAGATTCATAAATTTGATTCATGTGAATTTTTTTTCTGCCGTTGCAACGCACGGGCACCGTACTAGTGAATCATGATTAACGATTCTGTTAGCATAGCCAATTAGTGAAGGGCTCTTCACATCACACGAAGTTTGAGTTTTCCTTTGCAGCGGACAGAGAGATACAATAATCCTTTGTCGTCTTTAGACCTGTTAAAGGCTTATTAACCGTTTATCGGTCATTGATGTAGACTTCAAATTTATTTTAAAAAAATTACACTAGTGTCCTGAACTTATACGTTGTCTTTTTTACTCCTCTAAATTTGAAAATTGTTTTTTCATCCCTCAAACTTGTATCTATTTACACTTTAACCTTAAATCTGTCAGGGTTCTTTATAAATGCTGAGGTAGTATCTACGTGTCCGTTAAATGCTAAAATCACTAGCCATATGTACTATTAACATTGAGGAGGCATGCAACTCATCATCTTCTACCTCTCACCTCCCACTCCTCATGGTTAACTCTCTCTCTCTCTCTCTCTCTCTCTCTCTCTCTCTCTCTCTCTCTCCCCCCTCTCCTCTCCTCTGTACTCTCACATAAGCTCATACCTACTGTCTCATGTGTCCACTGGAGCGCATCCCTCTCCCTATGGTGCCCATGGCAGCGCTATTGATGTCGTACCCTCCCACTATCTTGTCGTCAGTCGATGGATCTCCCACTCTAGCGCGACGGCGCCCTCCAGATCCAACCGCTTTGTCCCTTTCCGATGAAGAAGTTGAGAAGCAGGTGCAGGCGGCGAGAGCTCATCGATGGAGGCAAAACGACTGATGGGAAACGTGTGGCCCGCCTACCCTTTGTAGTCGATGTTGTGGTTGAGTCAGAGCGCTCATCGGAGCAGGAGAATTTAGGTGGTGCTGGACGATGCGGCTCCCATGTGACTCACCCGTTCGATTACCTCCTACTATCCAACCGCCCCACCGCACCAATCCATTGCCGGATCCGACGACCTCCTTCCATCCTGAACTTGTCCTGCTCCAAAAGGGGGACCAAAGGAGAGAGATGGAGAGGGAGTTGGTGGCAACATCACTCTCGGTGACGACACTCTTGATCAAAGCTCTCCTACGACAACGTCCTTTAAAACCGGCCACACCATCCCCTCCTAATGCCACAGCACCATCTCCCCAGCCATGTCATCCTCAACCAATGCTGCCCCTCCCCGACCTCGCTGAAGGGAAACGCGGGATTGCTACGCTAGCAACGAAACAAAATTCTACCGTGAAAACCCAGAAACACCCTGTATGTAATTGACCATAGATCAGGATTACCTTACGACATGCATTGCAGCGGAACACGAGCCAATTAAGCTAGTTCACCGATCTGTACTTAGTCATACGGAAGTAGTTGTTCATGGCAATCCGATCGCCTCCTCCTCGTTGGTTCTCAATGTCCCACGAGGTGTGTCACGGCCGATCCGCACGCCATGGCCGCCATCGACGAGCTTTACGACCATCTGACTTCAAACGAATTCCTCGGCCACATCCTGACTCTGTTTTTTACGTTCTACCACTCGTTGGAAAGCTAAAAAATTATATTTCCAATGCATCTAGTCTTGCCCTGAAATTCCTTCTAGATTAACGGGAATCGACGAAACAACATCGCGTCCAGAATATGTCTGCAAGCAAATTTCGTCTGCTTCTCAGGTTCACATCGACTAACGCCACAGTGTGTAGTGCCTCTACGGTATCCACACATACGGGGATTGAAATCTGTCCATGCACGGTGTGCTATCACCGACGCACAGACCCTGTGAGAGATTACGGCTAGGGTTTGGTGGAGAGGGAGAACTTGCGTGCAGGCATAGGCCGGCCTCTCCACCACCTATCTTTATATAGCGCCCACTATTGGGCTCTCTATACTAGATGTCTTATTAGGTCCGGGTCCACATCATATGTAGTCTGCGCTATACATGAGCCCGCATCATATGCGACTTATAATTTTTATTGGGCATATCCCAATACTCACCTGGTGCGCATCTGATGCTATGTGGCCCTTCTATGGTGGCAGCTCATACCGGAGGCGTGCAGATGCCGAACATGTGGGAGGGAGGGCTCGGGAAGGCACTGGTCTTAGGGAAGGAAGAGAAAGGAGAAGAGGAGAAGAGAGGAGGAAGAAGAAGATGACATGGCATCCACCTCATTCAGTACACATGGGTGGAAGCTTAGGTGGCAAGCCACGTCAGTGTTTAACAACAACCTCAGCGTTTAACGGCCAAGTGGGTAGACACCTCAGCATTCCTAATGGATTGGGGGTTGTAGTGCAAATAGATGCAAGTTCAATGGGGGCAAAAAAAAAGTAATTTCCAAGTTCAAAAATCTATGTGAGACAAAACTACAAGTTTAGGAGGCACTAGTGTAATCTCTATGTGTTGTGAAAATCATGGGCCTTTTCACTAGCTCCATTTTGTGATACATTCTTTGTCAATTATAACAATCAAACCGTTTCCTTTGAACACAAAAAATATTATATTGAGAAAATTACAAAATCCCTCTAAAGACCAAAGTTGTGATGAGTTGTCACCTACTCTTCACCTACCCCTATATGTTTAAAATTAACATTTTCAGCTTCTTAAACTTTTTGTCATTCACACCATAGCCTCAAAACATTAGTGCTACTATTAAATGTTGAGGTCAAATCTTAAGTGTCCATTGTATGATGAGATGCACCTCATATTGTTGTTAAATGCTTACATGTAACTTGTTAAGCCAGAGCACATTCAATTTTGGTTTTTTTAAAAAAAAATCAATTTCAAGCTAAATGTTTCAAAAAACTTGAAGAATATTTTGAAAAACACAAGTTTCAGAAATAAATTTGTAAAACTAAAACTTCTCATATTTTATCATGACTTTTCAGAAAATAAATATTTATAAAAACTAAAATGCTGGAAATTATTTTAATTTTTTATATTTTTGACAGTGTGATGACGGATCGATGTAGGTTGTTTGTCGCCTTCTCCTCGAGGATCGTTCTTCAGGAGCAGCGTCCTAATAACATGTGGCAAAATCTTGCTATTAGGTGTAGTCTAAGACATAGATGAACAATCATGTGATCATTGAAAAGACAAGAACACAAGACATTGGAGCGAGATTCTGCTTTATTAATTTCAAATTAATAATACATTAAATCTTCGCGCGTGTGTGTGTATTTATGACCCTAGTGTACACGTGGAGCCCACCTAGGGGAGTCCGTGGGCCAGAGCACAGCTTCCAGCCACGGCACGCCATGGGCCGGGCCCTTCGCCCGTTTCGGTAATAATACTGGGACACTGCTGCCCTGGACAGTCGTGCATTCGACGGGTTAATCTCGCATTCTCGCTTCGCTAATCCTAATTAATTAAAGGCTCAAGGGTGATTGGTGGGTGATGGTGCGGTTTGCTTGCTTGTCCCCTCGAAAGGAGATTAGCGAGGTGGGATGGCCTGTCATGATGGGATTATTATAGGGATCAGCACGGGGAATAAATTATGAACTCCTCCGGGGCTCCTACATAGTACGGTGCATTGCCGGAGCAGCGAAACGCAGGGGAAAGCTTAGGATGGGATTAATTAAGCGCAATTAAATAATATGTCATGGCTCAAGGCGTAGGTGTGTGGCTGTCCCCTGTTCGGCTGTTCCCTGGGATATCTACGCCCCATGACTCCATGCTTGCCGGCTACTAAAGACATCAATGCTAGAGGAGTGTTTTATTATGGAGACATCTCTGCCATTTTTCACAAATCGACGGTGGCGACACATCAACATTGATTTTTAGCCACGTACCAGCAGTGATGTATTAGGGTACCATCACTATCAGTTTGAGTCATAGACCGGTAGTGATGTTGAGTATCACTTTCGCTTTGAACCATGAATCAGTAGTAATGTCTTGAGAAAAACAAAATTTAAAAGGAGTGCATATCCTACCTACCTATATCATTACGCAACAGTGGGTGGGTTAGCTGAAGGGTGAGGTTGTAGACTTGTAGTGACAAGCTCCGCTCCCAAGTTCGAGTCATGTTTCTCCCAATGTATTCCCAACATACTATCACTACCGATTGGTTTGTGGAATAGGCAGTGATACCACTGCCATGATGTATTACTCTCTAGTTTGAACCGGTAGTGATGCACGTTCCTCATGTATTGTGTTTCTTTAAAATTTTGGATCAACTTTTTAAATTTTTTTTGAACAAGTTCAGCTAAGCAAATCGACGCTTGAAAACCTAATTTTTTTAAAAAAATTAAGGGTTAGAGCATCCCCAGCAGGGGCATCAAAGGAGCCTGTGTCGCTACAGTAACTTGGTTTTTTCCTACCCACTGCGCTGCTGCTTCTCTGGCCTGCTGCTTCCCGCCTGCTGCTTCCAAATTTGATGACCAGTACAGGCCGGTTTGATGCCCCTGCTAGGGATGCGCTCTAAGGCCCTGTTTGTTTGAGCTTCTAGCTAGCTTTTAGCCTCAGAAGCCAGAAGCTCAAACAAACAGCCAGTTTTTGGAACCCCCTTCAAAAAGGCCAAAAGCCATTAAAAGCCTAATTTGTACTGTGATCTGAGCTTTTTTCAAAAGCTAGTTTTTTTGCAGCTTTTTTCAGAAGCAGCTTTTAGAGAAGATGCAGCTCAAACAAACAGGGCCTTAGTCGGACCGTAAATCTACCAAATAGAGGGAGAAAGAAAAAATATGTCGGTGCAACCAACAAAACGTGACCATAGATCCGTAGCGCAAACGCTATCACCATTGCCTAATAGACCGATTACCTCGCCTACTCCACAAACACGGCTACATAACAATACCACCCATCAAACAATATCAAAATGCCCCCAATTCAGTAATTTGGCTCGAGTTTTTTTTTTACGACTGCGCTCCGGGTTTGAGCAGGATAACTCGGCAAGAAATGTGCGTCTCAGAAAATTTTGAAAGATTCAAATCGCCACCATAAACATACCAGATTTGAATTTCGCCGGTGCATTTGACTGAATTTCGCCGAGCCCTGAGCGTTCGGGCAAAGGAAGACGCTGGTCTCAGTGGTTCCTGTGCGGTCAGATGGGTACATGTGCGTGCGAGTGCGTACTGCTACAGTGCCACTGGCACTGTGCCAGCGAGCTGACGGGTCGGCGTACGTGCCCCACTCCGGACACGCCCACGCGTTATTTCCACTGTTTCATCTTTGCAAAAAGGAAAATAATAATAATAAATAGTTCTCCTAGAAACCCACGAGAATTTTCTCCGCTTTTTCCCAAGGACGTGCAGCAGGGCACACGCGCTTGAAATTTCTATGTGCTAGAAAAAAAAAACGAGATGAAAAAAATATGGTCTTGCTCTTCTGGGTTTAAATTAAATTAAAATTTAGGGAGCAGATGGGCGGATAAGCCCAAGGCTTTTTGTGGCCCATGCATCCCCTCTCGCCATCTGGCTTTTCAATGCGCCGAGTTGCCCTCATCGCCGCGCTCAAGCGCAGGCAGCCGTCGATGCTCACCGTGCGCCGTTGCGCGCTCCCCCCACCGTCCGATCAGGTGGGCCTGGCCCCCGCGGAACGCGCTCCAGGCCCCACCAGCCCAGCCCACCAGCCGGAGCCACCACGTGGCGCCACATGACGTGCCCATCCTCCCGAGGCCGCGGCAGGGCCGGGCCGAGCCCAGCCGGCCCCGCCTGCCATTGAGCGCGCGGCCCGCGCGGCGTGGAGGCTCGTGCCCGGCGGCAGCGAGTGGGGCCCACGCGGCAGAGGCTCTGCGGTGGGGCCCACCCGGGATGCTCTGCTGCTGGGGGCGCACCGTGCCTGGCCGTGTGGTCCCCTCCTCCTCGTTTCTTTTTTTGCATCCTCCCCTCTCGCCATCTGGCTTTTCAATGCATCCCCGCGCGCTCCCCCCCACCGTCCGATCAGCTGGACCTGGGCCCCGCGGACCGCTCTCCGGGCCCCACCAGCCCAGCCCACCAGCCGGAGCCACCACGTGGCGCCACATGACGTGCCCCTCCGCCCGAGGCCGGGAATGGGCCGAGCTGGGCCGAGCGCAGCCGGCGGGCGCCAGCGCGGGCCCCGCCTGCCATTGGGCGCGCGGCCCGCGCGGCGTGGAGGCTCGTGCCTGGCGGCAGCGAGTGGGGCCCACGCGGCAGAGGCTCTGCGGTGGGGCCCACCCCGGATGCTCTGCGGCTGGGGGCGCACCGTGCCTGCCCGAGTGGTCCCACTCCCCACCTCCTCTTTCTTTTTTTACTAGCATTAATTTTTCTCTCTGCTCTGTCCGCTCGGGGAGGGTGGGCCCTCACATCGTAGGGGTGGGGCCCTCACTGTCTGGGCCTGGGCCACGCTCTACCTAGTAGTAGGCTGGGGCGGTGCGCCTGGAGCGGAGGCGCCGTAGGTTCGCGCCTCGAGATGCGTGCGCGGAGATCAGCTCAGCGGCAGCCATGCATCGCGCATCAGTGGCAGCGTGTGCCGCTGGCTCTTGGGCCCCACCACCACAGTTGTAAAGGCAGTGAGCACGTACAACGCCGGTACGGTACTGGACTTTCTTCAAAAAAAAAAGAACTCACCTGCACTGCATTGATCCAACACTCTGCGTCTTCGTTTCTGAGATGGTGAGATCCCGGGTTCATAAATTCGTGGGAGGGCTACGATCCAGCAATGGCACGAATCTGGTTAATCGTGATTAATCGTGGTTAGCTGTGGTTTTGAGTTGATTTTTACCCTAAATTTAAAACTACTCTTGCCGGTTTTCTTTTGGTTAGCTGTCGTTTTTAACGGTTGATCGGTGGTTTTCTGTGCTTCCTCGCTGTTTCCGAAAAAATGGTGAAAATCATTGAAAATTAATAAAATTCTTTAAAATATATATTAGAATTTTGAATTTTAAAACTTTTTTCAGCCAAAATACTTAGATTGATTGATAATATTTTTACGAAGTTTATGTATGTTTTACATTTAAAATTTATTTGAACAAATTTTGATCAAACCCCAAAAACCTAAACCGCCAGTTATCCTATATCGTTCTTCACGTTTTTTATCGTCGTTTGCCCTATATCGTTCTTCACCTTTTTTCACCTCCCTTCCTCTTTTTGATAACTTCTTGTCGACATCTCTCTTTATTAGGATAGTGAGCGGCCTTGGTGATTTCTCAATGGTTGGATTTGGCGAGCACAAGGTGAGAGTTTGTCAGGGATCTAAAAAAGAAGATGGCCGGAGAAGGTGAATCCCTTATTTTCACTATAAAACCTCAGCCACGTACATACCGAACTTAGGTTTTTGCCTTCTAGAACTTGGTTTTGTTATGGTGAAACTTTTTTTATGTGCATCATGTGTTTTTTTCAAAAAAAAAAATGATAGAGCATAGGTGTACGGGATTGGCATGGGCCTTAAGTGACACCAGGCCGCCCTAAGGATCGTTCGCATAATCCTCTTGGATGGGCTATCCGACTATCCCGCAACCACATGGAAGACGGATCCTAAGTGAAACCCATTGTCATTAGAGGGACACAGAGCTTGAAAGATTAACAGTAAGGATGTTTCATTTGCCGGATTATTTTTAACATACCAAATAATCGAGTACTCGCTACATGTGCAATCATGTTTCATCCAACGGAACATCTAAGCATGCTAGACACTCAAACCAACAATAAATGTTCGTTGATCAGCGCCTGGGTTTTTATAAAAAGCAGAAAGCGGTTTTGGCTATTTTGAGCCTTTATAAAAAGACCCCTCCGTGGTGTCATCGAGAAGGGGGAACAACGGTAAGACATAGGCAATATGTTAGTCTTTGCACTTGACACTATAATTATCCAATTTTGATAATATCTGACCATGTTTCATCAAGTTTTTTACTTTTTCGGTTTCATCGGCGTTTTTAAGTTTCATCAATATCTATCGTAGCTTTATTGGTCTTTTTTATGCTTCATCAATGGTTTCTTTAAGCTTCAGCAGTTATCTTCAAGTTTTATTAGTCTCGTGCATGTTTTATATATACATATTAGTTTTGTAGGTAGATTTTTCAAATTTCCGTGATGATAGCAGCATGGTATTATGCGCCCGATGCATGGTAGGGGGCGGACACGCTCGCCATAAAGCAACGAAGAAAGACGGACAATTATGTTTCCAACCGATAGTACGTACAGTTTTTTTTCTTGTATATACATCGATGCAATGCAACCAGTGGTGAATCCTACTCTCCGCACGGTGTTTCTATATACTCCATTTGCTTTCTCTCTCTTTGAAAATACATGGAAAGCATTTCATTACTCCTTTTCTCTCTCTTTGAAAATACATGGAAAGCATTTGAAAATACCGGGGAAAAAAAATGTTTGCATGCAACCAGGAGAACTCTAGCTAGCAAGGCTCACGATGAACATTTCATTACTCCTTTTCTCCAATTTTTTTAAGACGTATGTTGATTTTTAAAAATATTTAAAGAAAAATTTGATCGTTCAATTTCTCTATTATGTATTATCAATTGTCACAAATGACATTATATTAAAGGCAATTCAAATATGAACATATAAAGATAATTTTTATATACTAGCTATGCATATAATTTGACTAATTATTGATCAGAGTTTATAGAGTTTGTGATGGTGGTTTTTCACCTCACAGATTTTGTGAACTGCCTTTGTTTATGGGGGGATTTTCGCTAAATAGGTTGTTTGATGGAACACGCGCACGGGGACACCGGATTTACCCAAGTTCAAACCCCCTAAGACGGATAATGGTCCTACTCTTGTTTGTGCTTGATTTCTCGGATTGGAAGGGGTGTGTGTGTGTTCTCGCCGGAGAACATACAATGTTTGTGTGAATCAGGGATCCAACCCCACCTCTCTCGCCGGGATCCCCTTTTTATACTATCCGGAATGGTCCAGAGAGAGAGGGTACATTAATAGGGTCACATCAGTGTGCATCCCACTTTCTCAGCTGCTGACACCGGTTGCTTCACCTGCTCCTGCCTATCATCGAGCGTGGACGGGACAGAAGAGCCGCTTGACACTGGCGTCGATTAGACCTATCGCAGCACAGTGACGGAGTGACCGCTACAGGGTGTTTGCCAGAACCACAGTGATCAGTGACCACAATCATCATCTTTTGTCTCCCACATAGAATTGTCGCATTCAATGCCTCCGATACACTCAGCGGAGTCGGGCCTTATATGATAAGTTTCCTTCTTCCTTCGTGCGTGCCTGCCAAGTGGGGCCCGCAGCCCATCCGTTTGGCAGGGCGCCACTTGTCGGGGTTGTCGGGCCAACGCCAAGCTACCACACGGCACGCTCGCTCAGGGCGCCTGGAGCCTTCCTCGCCCTCCATGTGCTGAGCCGCCGCGTGGCGTGCCCGCCCGTGGCGCCTAGGCCCTTGGTCGCCCACTGTGCGCCGAGCCGCTGCGCGGCGTGCTTGTCTGTCGTTGATCTGATGGAGGGAATAATACCCGGTGCGTGTTGCACTTGTGTAATACCTAATTTTTGAACGAAATCGTCTAATTCAAAGTGATGTCCACTGGTCACTTTGCTCTGCCCGGAGAAAGACGACGACGGATGACCGTCGGATACATGAGTCAGGATTCATGTTAGCTCACGTAATAGTTTCACTGGCCGTGGACCCTGCTTGTCAGTGGAGGCTGGGCTATGGACTACGTAGCTAGAGACACCAACTTGTGGGTCCGGGTGAGCGCTGGGCCGCCCTGGCCATGTCATGGGCTGGATCAGTGCTGAGCCACGTCCGTCGGTTAGTTTGGCTCATTGCTGTGTGTAGCGTTTAACCGTGGTTTTCACGGTTAATCGAAACACGTGCGTTCGATTGGAGAAGGGTCCGGTCATTGCGTTCTGCCCAGATGAAGACGACGATTGTCGAGATACATGCGTCAAGATTCATGTTAGCTCGCGTGGCAGTGTCACTGGACCATGGACCCTGCCTGTCAGCGGAGGCTGGATTACGGGACTACGTAGCCGTATTGGTGGAGGTGTCCTTGAGAACTACGTCTCCCCACTAACCGTTAGCGCAATTTCAATTTATGCCTTCAATGTATGTGCGTCCGGGTGAGGGCTGGGCGCGCTGGCCATGTCATGGGCTGGACGTGTTCGTCGGTTAGTTTGACCCACTACTGTGTGTAGCGATTAATCGTGGTTTTCACAATAATTTAAATTTAAAAAATGTACACGATTTATTTAAAAATAGCTAGAGGCCATAAAACGAATTTCCACCGATCCAAAGGAATTCCCGCGTTTCAGGCAGTTGCTCGACGTCTAGGTATACGGGATACATCGCCACTGTGGTGCATGCAGCAGTATACCAGCCATGCACTCCATGCATGGAACATGGATGCAGACTGGAGAGTCATGCATGGGGAAAGAAATTCTATGCCATCTATGCCATATGTCATAGAACTTCTATGGCACCGTTTCATTCACACTCCAACAAACGTCCAACGGTCACAATTAATCTCAGCTTCGAGTCTCCTAAAAAATATGTAAAAATTGAAAAATTAAAGTTTCAAAGTTGGGTTTGATTTTAAAATTTTAGGTCAGATTTAACAACTCGGGCAATATTGAAAATTTTCATATTCAATCAAATTTAAACATTAAAGTTTGGACAGGTTTCCAAACTTTTCAAATTTTATTAATTTCATATTTTAAAATATGGCTAGGTTTTACTTTCAAAGTTTGGTCATATTTTAAAAATGTTAAATTTTGTTTTTGTCAAATTTTAAAATTATATTATATTTCAAATTTGTACCGGTTTCAAAATTTTTCTAATATATTTTAAAAAAATGGCTATATTTTAAATATGAAATTGATCAAATTTCAAAAGTTTGGAAACGGTCCAAATTTTGATGTTTGAAATTTGATTGGATACAAAAAACTTAATCCTGCCTGATTTGTTAAATCTGTCCAAATTTAAATTTAAAAATCGAATCAAACTTTGAAACTTTAAATCTTTAATTTTTTTTACCAATTTTTGAGGCGACTAGAACTGAGATTAACCGTGGCCGTTGGATGGTTGTTTGAGAGTGGATGAAAGGAATGCCATAGAAGCTCTATGGCATAGATGCCATAGAATTTCTTTCCCATGCATGGTATAAAGTTTTTTATTTATTTATTTTTGAGAAATGCATGGTATGGAGCTGCCAAGTGCCCATTCTCTCCAAGAAAAAGGTGCTCTTTTATAATACACCACGAGGCATGTTAGAGCTCGTTTGATTTGTTATCATTTTCCCGTTTTTGTTTTTTTTTCTTTTTTCCGGCTTAGAGAATCCTCCATAACTTCTCTATCCCACCCCTAAAATACTATTAATGCCACTATTCGGGATGGTATAGATGGACTGATGCGGATGTTCTTAGGCGCATGCAGTCCTTTCTCTAAAAAAGTAAAGAACGGTGGTAAAAATTAGAGAGTTGAATATTTTAATTAGATACAATCAATTAATCCTTTTAATTTATAAGTGGACCGAGGGGGTATGGTGTATATATACAAAAGTCGAAATCAATGTGAGCTACCACTTTAAAAAAAAAATCAATGCAAGCTATGCAGTAAAATTCATTTCAGTGCTATGCAGTAAAACTTATTATTATTCCTTTTCCAATGCAGTAAATATACGCATCTTGATCATGATCACAGCGAGCATGGGAGAGTGATGGTAGATGCATGTGTATGGGCCTGCTGCCAGTGGACTAGGTAGGCCGTAGCCCTGCCCGTTAACTGCAACGGGATGCCAGCTCTACGAAGAAATGCCTAGCCAAATAAGTGGATTGTCCTATGGGGCTAGTGCACAGTGCGAGAGCTCCGTTGTATCCCTACCCTAGGTACATGCAATTGTTTTATATTTTTCTTAGGTCTGAATTTTAGAAAATCATATGTCTATACTCCTAGTTACTGACACACATGGCCATGTTGCCCACATGGCATCCTCTTGTCTCCCTTCTCCTATCTCATCGTCCTTTCTTCTTGGTTTGCCCTAAGGTGCATCAGCTAGTGTGGACAAAAGGCACACATGTAACCGGCTCTGGTCTGATGGACTGTCGCCACTGTTGCCTCCTTCTTCCATGCTTTCTCTCCTTCCTTTGCCTTGGTTGTTCAACCCATGTCGCCACCTTCTTTTAACTGTCCTCCCCCTTCCCCTCCCCCCTTCCTGATGCGCAACCTTGTTATACCCTACGTCGCATTTCACAACCATGTGTCGTCGTTGCCCATGGTGTGAGTCGCACGCTTCCACCATAGTTTCCATCGCTGGACCTCCCCACCTCAGAGTCGGCAACATCGACAATGCTAGTCGACAATGGCGGCGCTGAGAGCCTAGGGGCGTACATAGACAGGCCAAAAACGTAGGTTAGGGATATAGCGACGACAGGCTAGTTGAGTAGAATAACACTTGTGAGGCTAGAGGTGGTGCTGCAAGTAGCGACAAGAGGTGTATAGCAAATTATAATGGAATATACACAAATGAACAAGGGTCCTACTGGTTATCAGAGGTGGAAACAAGTCTTAGATCTCAGGTTCAAAGCCTGGTGGCCTCATTTTTACCTATTTTAAGGATATTTTCTTAGCCATTTGTTAAATGGGCCGACATGGCCCATCTAGCCCGTCGTGCCTCGGGCCGGCCCGGTACGGTTTTGTAGGCTATCGTGCCGTGCCTAGGCCTTGGCCTCGGCCCATGGGCCGGCACTGCACGACCCGTTTATTAGCCGTGCCTAAACGGGCCCGTGCCCGGCCACCCATTTGGCCATCTATACCTTCTTCTATCTCATCATCCTTTCTTCTTGAGCTAGTGTGGACAAATAGGCACACATGTAGTCATCAATGTTGGCTCTGGTCTGATGGAGTTTCGCCACTGCTACCTCCTCTTTCCATACTTTATATCCTTCCTGCCTTGGTTGTTCGACCCATGTCGCCACCTTCTGTTAACCGACCTCCCCCTCCCCCTTCCTGATGCGCAATGCTGTTATACCCAACGTCGCATTCCACAACCGTGTGTTGACGTTGCCCATGGTGTGAATCGCACGCTTCCAACATAGTTTCCATCATTGGACCTCCCCACCTTATGAGTCGGCAACACTGACAATGCTAGTCGACAATGACGGCGCTGAGAACCTAGGGGCGTACGTAGACAGGCCGAAAACGTAGGTTAGGGCTATAGCGATGACAGGCTAGTAGAGTAGAGTAACACTTGTGAGGCTAGAGGTGGTGCTGCAAGTAGCGACAAGAAGTGGAACATCGACAACAATAGTGGAGTAGCATGGTTGTGGCGGCGGTAAGATAATGACACGACGATCATGGTGAAGAATGGAGAAGGAAAAGGACAACAACATGGGCCAACTATGGTGCTCCAGCTCTAGTTAACCAGCTTCCTTCTTCCTCCTTATCATTCTCTCCCTCTGAGTGAGCCACGGTCGCTACCTAACCTCCAAATAACAAGGAGCGAGTGTGATGTCAGATGCACTACATTTTCTTATTTTATATTATTTTAATATTTTAAAATATGTGTGTTGGTTATTTTTTGCAATTTTATATATCGGTATATTTCTAAAAAATAAAAATAATAAAAAGTAAAAAAATTCCTGCATGTCCCGGGTAGCCGAAGAGAATAGGCTAGTAGATGGGCCTGCCAGTGGCCTATGTATGCCGTTGGCCTGCCCATTTTACTGCAACAGGGTGTCAGTTTTACAAAGAAATGCCTAAAGGTGTAACATGTAAAGGCCTCCTGGGAGTAATGCGATCTCTACTCCATTTTTAAAGCAGGGGGGAAAAATGAGTTGAACTCCCACCGGCAAGTTTTAGATCTCGTTTTGGACCCAAATTCACGCTTTAGCCCGATTTGTGATTTCCTGCGATTCCCCGTTGTAAGTTGACCAGAATTTGATTTTTCAAACTTAAATACTCCCACCATTCTTTTTTATTTGACGCCTTTAACTTTTGAACACGCATTTGACCATTCGTCTTATTCAAAAAAATTTGTAAATATCATTTATTTTGTTGCAATTTGTTTTTATTAATAAAGATACTTTAAGCATGATTTATTTTTTTACATGTTCGTCAAACAAAAAAAAAACGAAGAGAGTAGTTTGTGGACAGAAAACATCGAGAGTTCTCAAAAAATTGTTTGGATTCAACGAGAAACCAAGACTGGGAAATTGTTGGATTTGAAGCATTTCGGGAAGTCGTCAGTTTTTAGCGAAAAAACATCCAAATTTTATTATAATTTTTAATAGAATTTGAATATATAGAAGAGCTCTAACTATTTAACAGCTCCTAGATCCTAACTAAGTTCGCAAAACCTAAATTCAGCTCCTAGATCCTACCTAAGTTCGCAAAACCGTAATTTTCAACTTACGGACCCACTCTGGAGCGACAACTTGACAACTACAATCATTGCCTTATGGATGGTTAAGATTAACCACATCTTAACTAAACACACCACGAGAAATATGCTCCACATATCCTACTTTTGTCCATGTCCAGCTAGGTTCACACACCGAACATAGCCAGTTCAACCCAACTACAAACTTTCCGACGCCTGTGATCGACCTGTCGTGTCTCAGTCTCACATGTCAGTTGTGGTTCATCTTCCACACCATCTTTGCGACCCCAAGTCCAAATCTAACCATCTCGCGCAACATCCTTGCCGTCCAGGACTTTTGAACCTCTGGTTTATGTCCACAACCTATTGCCGACAACAGTCCACCTACCCTTGTGATAAAAAAGATTAGTCCATCTAAAACAACTTACCTTCCTCACTTGCATGATTAGCCTATGATCATCCATAAACAAGTCTTATGCACAAAACCCAAAGAGACTAGATAAAAAACCATGTAAAACCACTTGTCCCGAGACAAAACGGCTCCACCGAACTCTGCCCGGACAAGGAGAGTGGACTTGATCCGATCACCATCAGACTCGGTTCGGTGTGAACCTAAAACCGCACATAGCCACGAGACCAAGTCCCTAGGCTAACTCATAGGACACGGTCCCATAGCCACCAAACCCAGTCCGGTAGACTTCTGACTGCATGGCCAAAAACATATTTGAAACATAATTCAAATCCAACTTCCAAAATTTATTTAGATTATGTAAATATCATTTATTTTGTTATAATTTATTTTATTAATAAAGATATTTTAAGTATGATTTTTTTACATGTTTGTACTAAAATTTTAAATAAGACGAATTGTCAAAAACGTTTCCAAAAGTCAAAAGGGTCAAACAAAAAAAGGAGAGAGTAGTTTGTGGACGAAAAGCATCGAGAGTTCTCGAAAAATTGTTTGGATTCAACGAGAAACCAAGACAGGGAAATTGTTGGATTTGAAGCATTTCGGGAACTCGTCAGTTTTTAGCAGAAAATCATCCAAAATTTATTATAATTTTTAATAGAATTTGAATATATAGAAGAGCTCTAACTATCTAATAGCTCCTAGATCCTACCTAAGTTCGCAAAACCGTAATTTAGCTCCTAGATCCTACCTATGTTCGCAAAACCATAATTTTCAGCTTATGGACCCACTCTGGAGCGGCAACTTGACAACTACAATCATTGCCTTATGGATGGTTAAGATTAACCACATCTTAACTAAACACACCACGAGAAATATGCTCCACATATCCTACTTTTGTCCATGTCCAGCTAGGTTCACACACCGAACATAGCCAGTTCAACCCAACTACAAACTTTCCGACGCCTGTGATCGACCTGTCGTGTCTCAGTCTCACATGTCAGTTGTGGTTCATCTTCCACACCATCTTTGCGACCCCAAGTCCAAATCTAACCATCTCGCGCAACATCCTTGCCGTCCAGGACTTTTGAACCTCTGGTTTATGTCCACAACCTATTGCCGACAACAGTCCACCTACCCTTGTGATAAAAAAGATTAGTCCATCTAAAACAACTTACCTTCCTCACTTGCATGATTAGCCTATGATCATCCATAAACAAGTCTTATGCACAAAACCCAAAGAGACTAGATAAAAAACCATGTAAAACCACTTGTCCCGAGACAAAACGGCTCCACCGAACTCTGCCCGGACAAGGAGAGTGGACTTGATCCGATCACCATCAGACTCGGTTCGGTGTGAACCTAAAACCGCACATAGCCACGAGACCAAGTCCCTAGGCTAACTCATAGGACACGGTCCCATAGCCACCAAACCCAGTCCGGTAGACTTCTGACTGCATGGCCAAAAACATATTTGAAACATAATTCAAATCCAACTTCCAAAATTTATTTCACCATAAAACCGTTATTAATATGTTTAACACAAAGTGACATCCATGTGGTCGCACGTAACATTATTAGGCAGTGGTCTCACCATTTAATTTATTTTTTAAGTGATTTTTGACCGATGACCTTTTGGTCCTAAAGCATGATATCCGGTGATAGTGGTCATCGTTTGTGAAAATCATTCAGGCATGATCCTCCAAAATAGCGCTTTTTTTAAAAAAATGGAGACAATACAAAGATATATATTTGGGTTCCTCATAATTCATGTAAGCTCATACAAATTTTCTACTATATCGATCTGAAATGTCTAAAAAATGCTAAAAAAAAATAAAATATCTTGGGGCCATGCTTGTCCATGACAACGATAGCCGAGTTGTGGCACGAGACTAGTCGAGGCATGATCATCCACTAGGGAATTGAAGTCAGGCTGATCCCATCCATTGATGACGGCTGTGGGCGGTGAGGGAGCTTTGTTATGGCCTCGTGGGAAAAAGGAGGTGGAGGAAGAAGGATTAAGATAGAGGATGTGTAAAAATGGTCATATTTGTGAAATACGGTAGTATAATTGTACGCTAAAAGAAGCCACGTCACGCGCGGAGTGGCATGTAAAACTGTAGGTTTTTACGTATGCCCTTAAATTTTTTTAAAGGACTGCCTTTGTCTTAGGTTTTTCAACGCTTGCGCGGTTTTCTGTAATTTTCTGAGCAAGTAAATCACTAGCAAGATTATTGTGGTGATTGGCGGAGCTCAGCATTATTGAGGTTATTTTCTTAATATCCGCACGGTATGCAGGATATTGCAAAACCATAAGTTATTTAGAATAAAATACATAAATTTCCTCCCATTCTTATTATAGGACATTTTACGGGTAAAATTGAGCAACTTCTGTAGAGCTAATAACAAATGCATCGATGAACCTTACTTTTAGTATATGAAGTTGTATTAATGAGTGATGTCTATTCTATTAAAAAAATAATTTATGTTTTTTAGAAAAGGAGATGTATTAAATTATGGTGAAAGGAGATATAATTTGTTAAAAACTATTTAAATGCTTTAAATAATGCTTTGAAACAAATATTAGGTTGTTATTTAAAATATTGCATTAATACCACTAAAAAATACAGCCTTTACCTCCCAATTCTTAATCCAATAGAAACCTGCATATACAATTGGAGTACTTGGCCATTATGAGCAGAACCTTATTCTGTTGTAGATGCAGAACTTGACTTTTCCTTGAAAGATGTGGATCATCTCGGCTCAATAATCTAGTCTTTCCTATATCACAAACTTATAGAGGTACGAGCAGTTTGCAAAATTTTCAAAAAATTGTTATTGTATTTTACACTTCGATGGTAGTTACGTAACATGGTATGGATTTGTACCGATATTATAATGGTGTAATTATCATTTTAAGGGATTAATTTTAGGTAATCTTTTACCGAGAATTGGTCCCACACATGACCTCTTGCAGCAGTGAGTGGGAATTTGGGGGATGGAAGCAATGGAGGCAGCTTCGAGTTTCCTCCCTGCATATCTGCATTGAGCGATGCAGCTGTCTTTCACGGCATAGATCGCCCCAAGCAAGCTGGAGTTAATATATGTTTATGTTTTTTTAAAAAGATTTTCAGAGAGAAGAGGAGATATTGATATTGTGATGGAGTAGCTTTACTTGGTTAGTTGGAACCGTAGGGTGAAATAATATTGTATTGGATTATAGATTGGAAAAGGAGCTCATAACATTTTTTGGGGGGAATGTGAGAGCCATTCACTTTATCATCTCCACGGTATATTGTGGTTGACCTTTTTGTTTTTTTGATTGTTTATAGAGAAACATGTAGTGGAAATTAAACTGATTTAATATGAATGCATACGATTTGCGATAATATTCTATTTGTCTTGTCGATTAAATGCAAATTATTTGTGAAACTTATATCTGGCCTGTTGAGTAGCTGGTATATGTACATTTTCTATAATGTGTATTAAAGCATATTAATATTTGTTGTTAAATTGATACGTTTATATACACGTATATTCTGTTGCCGTGCACGGGCATCATGCTATCTAACTACTAAATATACCGTGACCGTGGTATTGACTACTGTCATGTAATAATGTGGAAAATGATTTTGAATTTTAACATATGCCCTCTAAGATGTGTTGACGTTTATCGATCAACTCCTTTTTATATTTTTTTCTTCCTTTTGTACTTTCATTGCAACACACGAAAATTATATTTTGTCCATTTTTTATGTCTCTCTCCACAAATCTTTCGTCGTCGTTGTAGCACCGCCAGTCATTAGCATCGGTGTCTCGAGGAGCATTGCCATCCCTATCCACCTTGGCTACCACGGACCTCACTGTCGTCTATCTCTTGACGACTTTTATAATTGCATGTTGCCTTAATTTATGTATTTCTTCCATCTCTTTGTATTTGTTGCAATCCGCATTGTATTAGATATTTTTCTTTGTGAGATTTCTTAGCACGACTGCTAGGTTATGTTGTCACACCTTATCTTGTAAATTATCCTTTATAATTTTATCATTTATATTTCCGTTGCAACGTGTATGCATTTACTAGTTAACATAAACTAATTTGATCGATCTCATATTAGTTTTGGAGCAATATATTTTACTATTGGGATGGGTTAGTATTTTAACAGATAAAATAGAAGAGGAGAAATGCTGATGAATAGTGAAAAAGAGGTGTGAATAATGATTAAATAGTGCCTAAGTTGGCCTAACTTAGAAATGGTTGGAGATGGCCTAATGAAACGAAATGGGTATTTCAACGGTTCATTCACATATTTCCTGTGATTTCTGGTCGAAACCAAATGATTTTCCGGGAACTGTGGTGATTACCCATGTTCTACCCTCTCCATCGGTTTAAATTTCTAAACACAGAATTTGGTTGAATTTTAACAAAAGAAAATCAAACTAGGCTTTGAGCTGAAAACGAGATTTGAATCTTTGCTAGAGGTCACCTCAGAAAGCTACTCTCAAAGCTTAGAAGATAAATCAAATAAGTAGAAAGAATACAAGTATAATACCCCTATATGCATGTGTTGGTGTGGACATGCATGGAACCAGGGAGTTGTTGTTCTTTTCACTTATTTACTTATCTTATTTATTTATCACTGAATGGAAACTTTAAATGCTTTGTCTTTTAATATCCATTTTTTCCATCACGAAGCGACGCCTTAGAGTTCTAAAAAAACGAGTTAAATGAAGCGAGTAAGCTTTTTAAACTATCTCAAAAAACTCTTGAAGTCATATATAAGTGAATTCTTATAATTTTATATTCATCTGATCAAATAGTAGATTAGACCATCTCAAACCATTTTCTCTTAGTTTCATTTCCTTCCCCACATTCTCTTTCTTCATTCACCACCATCTCCAACAACATCCCTTCGAAGAAAATTATAAAGAGAACATAGAGAGAATTTTGTTCTAAAGGAAATGTATGAAGAATTTTTTTTAAAAGAATCGCAAACAGAATCTGTTGAAGCATCTTAAAAGATCAGAATCTTTTCAAGATGAAAAATGACCCCGAAGAGATATCATTGGAGATGGTATAGAAACCTTTTTGCAAATTTTTCTTTCATTTGCCCTTCAAAGAGGGTCACTTTTGTTGCAGCTGCATTTTTTTTATTTTAAAGTTTGATTCCAGAGTATTTTGAAATTCCCATTATTATCACCGCTATTTTTTGGAGCACATAGGCACCCCCTTCAATCGTGAACCCTCCTTTGATTGGGAATACCTGGGCTACTTACCTCATGATTTGGATGATCTAGAGCTGCCTTTCGAGAAAGAAGAGATAAAGCAAGTTGTCCTTTCCAGCCCAATAGATAAGACGCCTGGCTCGGATGGCCTTACGGGCTTATTTTTTCGTTTTTGTTGGGACACGATTAAAGAGGATATCATCAATGCTTTCGACCATCTTTACGACCAAAACTCAACTTTGTTAAATCTCCTGAACACAGCCAACATAGTCCTACAAAAGAAGGAGCACTGTCTGTAGTTGTCAAACTTTCGCCCGATCAGTCTAATCCACAGCTTCAACAAACTTCTATCCAAACTGCTGGCCAACAGATTGGCCCCTAATTTGGATTGCCTAGTCTCACGAAGTCAAAGTGTCTTCATCAAAGGTCGTGCCATTCAAGACAACTTCCTTTACGTTTAGAACATCATTCAAGACCACTGACGCAGGAAGACCTCAGCTATATTCCTCAAAATTGACTTCTTCAAGACTTTCGACTCAGTCCATTGTGACTATTTTTGCAGCCCTTCTAGGGTCGGCCTCCTCCTCCGTCGTTCTCAATGGCACTCCGGGTCCTCTTTATCACGCAAGAGGGGTTAGACAAGGGAATCCTATCTCGCCCATGCTGTTCATTTTGGCCATTGATATTATACAGCGGTTCTTTCTTCGGGCACATGAAAATAATGTTCTCTTTGCTATCAACTCGCGAATGGTCTCCATGCGGACATCCCTCTACGCTAATGACGTGGCCATCCTTATAAATCCCGTGCGCAGTGAAAATTGAGGCGAATATGAATATACTCAAAGGCTTTGGAAAGGTCTCCGAATTCCACACTAATATTGCCAAGAGTGCTGCCTACCCATTTTACTGTATATCGGAAGAGCTAGATAACATCTTAATGTCCTTCCCTGTAGGAGAGATTCCTTCCCCTGCACGTATCTCGGGCTTCCCCTTCACCAACGCAAGCTCAAGAAGGTGCACTTTCTCCCCCTAATCAAGAAAGTGCAAAAACGACTTTAAGAATGGAAGGGAAGCCTCTTGACCAAGGTCGGTCGGCTTACACTCTACAACACTGTCATCTCAGCTCTACCTACGCACTTCCTGTCGACTTTTCCAATACCTAAGTAGGTTTCAAAGAAGCTGGACAAAATCCATCAAGCCTTTCTCTGGCGGCAAGAGAAGTCATCCAGTGGTGGGCACTCACTTGTCAACTGGACAACTGTGTGTCGACCAAATAAGTTAGGTGGCCTTGGCACCCTGGATCTTCAGAAATTTGGTGCACCACTTCGTTTGAGATGGTTATGGTTCGACTAGATCGACCCATACAGATCTTGAATGGGCTCTCCGATACCCTGCAATGATTTTGACAAAGCCCTCTTTTGCGCGGCCACATGTGTCACCGTTCAGAATGGTTAGAAGGATAACTTTTGACTGGACAACTGGCTGCAAGGTCTGCACCGTGCAATATCGCGTCCCACCTCTTTAAAATCGTAAGAGGAAAGTATCATACCATCGCAGATTTGTTTTCCAATGATAGATGGATAAGCATGATGCGACACCTCAACACGGTGGAGTAGCTTCAGAACTACCAACACCTTTGTAGCCAACTTCGTGGTGTCACGCTCATATCACAGATGCAGCTGATGAGATCATTTGAAATCCAAGCTCGGATGGTCGGTTCTACACTTAGGTCGGCCTATCATCTTCAATTTCTAGGCAGCACGGGTTGAGCACTTGCAGACACCATCTGGAAAGTACAGACAGAAAACAAATGCAAATTTTTGCCTGATCTCTCGGCCATGGACGCATACATATGGTTGACGTCCTGGCTCGAAAAGGATGGCTACACCAGCCCATTTGTCCTTTATATCAAAATAGTTCAGAAACCATAAACCACTTGGCTCTTTATTGTTCATACTCCAAATGAGTTTGGGATGAGGTTCTCAATCAATACCATCGAACACCTAGATGGACAAACAACATGAGTTTTTACGATTGGTGGATCGCGGCAAGGATCCTAAATGGTTTTATAGTCTACACTATTTGAAATCTTGTAAGGAAAATAATAGACACATTTTTCAGCAAATTTTTTTTTCTTATAGGGCGTTGTTAGTAGAATTTTGGAGCCGGCGAGGGGTGGTGCATGGGTTACTTGCTGCTCTAATGTAATTTCTTTGGCCATGGTTAGGTTCTTATACAGTGTACAGTTCTCTTCTTGTTAATGAATTGGCCGAGGGTTTGTCCTATTTGTTTAATTTTTTTTATTATTTGAAATGCAAAATCCCGCAGAATTGCTGCACAAGTGGATGAACGCGGGGCACGCGCAGTCCACCCGCGGACAAACTTTTCCATATCACCCCCCAAAACATGTGACATGTCTTATCTAGCTCCTCTTCCGCCTCCCTTCCTCGCCTCGTGCTCCCTCGCGAGTTCGCCGTGGAACGCCCCAAATCGATGGGCTCTGGCGAGGACACCGGCGGAGGCGCCGGCCGTGCGGTGCGGGGCGCGGTGCTGAAGGCGCTCGTGGTCGTGGGCGGCGTCCTGCTGCTCCGGCGGCTGCGCCGCTCCACCACCCGGTGGGACCACGCCCGCGCCGTCGCCGACGCCCTCTCCGGCGAGAAGGTGAGCCCCCCCTCTAGGAATCCCTAGAATTCGGATTCTACGGCGCGGCCTCACCGATAATTAGTCTGAGAATTTTGGCGATTTGTTTTTTTAAATAACGAAGGAGATGGAAATTTGGTGCCTTTGATGCGTTTCTTGGTGCGGTATTGGCATTTGATTGCCTTCCTGTGCAGTTCTCGAGGGAGCAGGCAAGGAAGGATCCTTCTAACTACTTCAACTTTAGGTGAGAACTATGCTGTTCGTAAGAAATCTTTTTGCACATTAAAGCTTGCCCCGTCAGCTTGTCAATTTAATTAGGGTTGTTTTCTTTGAACAAGTGTTTCGTATTTACAGTTTTTTGGTATTGTTAAATTGATTGGCGAATGCTAAGTGTTTTCATTAGTTTTTTTTTGTTGTATTTTGACTTTAAATGTAACGGGGTTCATCTGCTAGTACGAACCTATTGGCATAATAATTGATTGACTGGCTACCTTCTGCAAAGGTTTTTTATTTATATATTTGTACTCCGTTTGCTTTCCACATTGCCAGTTTGCCACATACTAGGATTAGATGATATATTCCGTGCTTGATCATAAACCCAGCATACAATGATTGCAAGCGTCTGCTATTAGCCTATTACTGATCTCTTGTGTTGCCCGTACTGATGCTATTGTATTTTCTTTTGTTGAAGTGATGTAGCTTATGCGCATTTATGACACAGAAACTTTAATTTACACACTCATGTTCATTTTCTTCCGTTTATAAGATCCTCTGGCATATTGTTAAGGTTTCCTGTTTTTTAACTATGTGCTAACCTGCTTTTGGTCACATAAATATATTCTGTTAACTTTGTCTTCATTTTATTTTAGAATGCTCGCATGTCCTGCAGCTGAGATGGTTGATGGTTCCAGAGTACTTTACTTTGAACAAGTAAGGCTATTTTCCTTACACATTCTTCTATTTCGTACCGTCTTTTCAGGAACTGAAACGCCTACTTCTGTTTGCAGGCATTTTGGAGAACTCCAGAAAAACCTTTCCGACAAGTATGGTAACTTCTAAACAGTAGAGGTTACTCTTAAAAGTCTCCGTTTTTAATTTGTATGGCAGTAAATTTATTTCTTGTTTGGCTGCTTTCAATCTTTGAAGTATTTCTCTACCATCATTGTCTGCAATTATGTACAATTCTATACTATATTATCTGAGAGCATTTACATAAAGGGTGTAAATGGATAATTGAATATCTGAAATATCCGAACGGGTAGAGGACGAATATGGTGATATGGTTTAGATTTTTTACGCGTTTTAACAACCTCCTTACCAAAAACAAGAATATGAATTCGGATGGGAAAATCTATGTTTTATTTGTATCGTATTGAGTAAGAAAGTTGGAAAAGAATGATCCATCAAGTGGTATATGTTTTGCTAATTCCAATATTTTGATGGACATTCAACACACCCATATAATTGTTTGTACATTCCAGGTTTCTGTTAAATCCTTTCTTTCTGGTATCTCTATCCAGAATAACTATTCCAAGCCATTTGCATTTTATGTTCTAGATATAGCTGCATTTTGTCTAGTATTGTAGATGGTGCTGTTAGTTTGTTGAGACTGCAAAAGTGTTGCATTACACTGCAATACCCACTAAAATAAGATGCAAAATTCACTCGACATAGTTTGATGCAAAAAGAAGTCAAGAACTGGATGATTCATTTACTAACAAGGCTGTCTCACAGCAGTCAGGACTTTATAAGGATCTCAACTTTCTATGCCATGTGTAAATATTATTTGGTTGGCTTATAAGAATGAAATTTGATATCAGCTCTTAATTTTTCATTATATATTCCTAATCTCTCATGTGCTTTGCATACGCGTACAAATACTAATGAACTCATCATCCCTGCAGAGATTATACATGGTAAAGCCTTGTCCGAAGGAGATGAAATGCGATGTTGAGGTGAACTCAAATTTTACATAATTTTTATCAACATTCACACGATCTTTTTTTCTACTGTCATCATCTGAGATCCACGTACAGTTCTGTGGTAAAACTAAAGTACTAAACAGATTAATGCAGACCATACTGATATTTTATAAAGTTACGAGAGACGTTCAGTTAGTCATCCTCCATTTTTTACTTTAGCTGTGTACTGCCAAAATGAGATCTTCTGAGCAAATGGAATATCATATCGCAGTATAGAAGAGGCATCTGATTCATGAATATCCACATACCATATCACTTTCATTTATTTTTTCACTTTCCATGTTTAAAATGCAAGCAACTAGTTCACATATCCATGTAATTGTTATATTTTATCACCTATAAAGTTTGGCGTGATGCAACATATCCAGACCAGATGAAACATAAAATGGGGTCCTTGGAATTGCACAAACTCACTACTTTGTAGTCTATGTGCCAAACCATGAACCTTTTGCTTTTGACCATTTTAATAATCTAACATACACCTTGGCTGATATTTAGCCAATGATTTTTAACATTTGGCATTGAGAAAAGACATTATAATAGTGTGGAGAAATGGACCTTTAATTTCACCCATGTTTCAGGCTTTCAGCCCTTAGCATGGGTGGTCGAAGGATATTGTAACTCAAAATAATTCTGCAAGCTAAGTGTATTAGATAACCTTTTCTGAGACAAGATCATTGAACATTTTGAATTGTTTCCAATGAACAGTTGAGTTCATACGCAATTAGAGACGTTGAAGAGTACAGGAATTTTTGTGACCGTCCAAAAGATCAAAGGCCACAGCCAGAAGAAGTAATTGCGGTATGCCTTGTCCAATAAAACACATACTTAGAACTTTTTTCCTTTTTTCTTTAATAATTTGTATTGTGATATTTGCTTTCATGTTACCTCTGATCCCATATTTGATATGCTCATATATGACCACTGGGTAACAATTATCGTTTACTAAGTAACTGAGGACTGTCTATGGCTAGAATTTCTGCTGGCCTGCTTCAAAATAACTGAAAAAACATTATCCAACAGTGATGCACTGAAATACTTGCTGGTCTGTTGCTCTTTTATATTTGTGTCATTATGTGCTTCATGCAGTCCACTAGTAGGGTTAGAACTTGGTTCCTGCATGGATAAATAGTAAAATACACCGACTCCCATGTTGTGCCACGTAAGGGTAGTTCTAATGCAACATTTCTAAACATCATCTCTATAGGTGTTGTGTCACCTAGAAACTATAGAAAAAATGATGGCTCCATTGCATTGTATCTCAACATCGTTTATATCATGTATACTTTCTCATTTCTCCAAAGTCAACTTCTCTCTGCGCATTAATTCTAAAACTTTGGGATGATCGTAGAAATGGTTTCTTAAATAAGCAACTATTTCCTGCTCTCTCTGCATTAATTCTATGTCATACCATCTTTCTATCCTACATGGCATAGCAAGAAACAAGTGGAGAAACTGCATTCTAAGTGCCCCAATTGTTTCATGCATCTTGAAACTATGTATTACATTTGTATTTTGTACTACACATCCATTTCAGGTTGTGACATATACAACTATCATAACACCATGTTTATATTTGGTGCAGGATATTGCAGAGCATCTGACCACCATACACCTGTCACGATGTGAACGTGGAAAGCGCTGCTTATATGAAGGATCAACCCCTCCTGGAGGTTTTCCCAGCAACTGGGTACTACTTATTCTCCCTTCTCATGATTAACTCAGCATTCAGCTTGCTATTGGTTCCATCTCAAGAGAAGTATTTTAACAGAGTGGTGCAGCATATTGTACATCGGATCTGTCGATTCACAAGAATGGCCAAATACATATTTGGGATAAGGGTTTTGATGACGAAGGAAACCAGGTAGGTTTTATATGATCTTCACACTACGATTTGAATTGGCTTGCTGTGATTGTGAAAAGGGTGTAATTTTGACTGTTTACCCACTTATCCTCAGGTTTGGGGAACCAAAGCTGGCCCTTATGAGTTCAAGTCTGCTCCCAAGTCTAAATATGACGATATATTTTCTCCCTTAAATTTTTCTGCCCCCTTGTCACTAGAGAGGAAGACGGAGAGCTCATATGTAATGGATGATCAGTAGATGAGTAGTGGTGTAATAAATTTTGTTTAGAGGGAATACCATAAAAGAATTAACATCTATGTATTTAATTAGGTCATTTGCGTTTTACAAATATGTTCCACATTTCCTTTATCATCAAACAACCAAAATTTTGTTATAGGGGCAATAGACGATAATTATAGAATAAATAACATCACAATATATATAAACACGATGAATTAGCATATAAAAAAATAATCCAGTATATCCATAAATGTTTGAGAAAGACTGCAGAATAACTAATACACAATGTATAAATTTATGAACTGATGAAAAACATGGTATTGATATTAAATGGCCTATAATTTAGAACCATTTAACCTATGTACTTTTGGGATGACAAGTAGTCCATTGCTCTTCTGGTCACCGATATTTGTCGCTTGAATTATGTACTGAGTCAAAAATTTTAAAGCTTTATCCACAAATGTTTTTTAAACTATTTAGATTGAGTACGCAAAGATTATACATATGTAGATTACTTTCATAATATTATAGTCTTAATGGGTTTTACATATAATTTGTATTAGCAATTAGTGATCATAAGTGTATTTTGAATGCCATGTCGATGTCCAAAACGATAATTATTTGTGATCGGAGAAGTAGACTGCATTGCACATTTTTTCACCTACAGACTGCGGAGCACGCTCCATATGGGATCGATAAATAATGTACACTATAAAATACAAAACAATTGTATTGATATTAAGGGTATATTTATTGCTAGCCCCAAATCTTTTGTTTAGCCTTAAATCATTTTTATAGATTGCATTGCTCCTTCTTTCACCTGCACCGTGGATCGCTCTCCATATGAAATTGATAAACAATGTACAGTGTTAGTAAACTATTGGTAAATGGAGTTATAGCAGACATAAATCAGCATTCGAAAAAAACAGTACTAATAGCTAACCAATCTAAAGAAGAGACGTTAATGTCAAATATACGTATTGAACTAGGTCAGTACGTAGAGTATCCTCAACGGCCCCTCTATTCCACCCCTAAAACACTATTTATGTCAATGTTTTACGGAGTGGGATAGAGGGGTTATAGGGGTCGCTGAGCCGATTGGTCTTGCATGCACACGCTATGTGAATGTGATGGGGTAATTAATGGGTCATGTGTAGTTGGATAGGTTTAGAGGATGATTAAGGCGTTATTGGGGGCGGCGCATCAGCGTTGGGGGAGGGGTGCAGCCTGGGCTTGTGTCCGAGCTCCCGAGTCCCGACCCGATAAGTTATTAAGCCCCGTGCAATTGCATAGAAAAATTAACCCATATCCCAGGCACAAACGGCCCAAAATGGGTAAACCTGAGAGCATTAGTTAGCCCTATGTCTAGGCTTTCCAAAATATCAGGCTCCGTCACTGGTGCAGCCCACTCCCCCAGCCCCCATGGGGAACTGATAGTACTTCTCGGGCTAAACACTTCAATGACTTGCAATAGTGAAACACAGCCGTGATCATGTTAAACACTTCATATACAAAATTTTTGGTTTAGAGTATGCTACGTTAACGTTGGCTTGTAGTGCATTATTGAGAAAATTGCAGCGTAACCTCTTCTTGAACTTGCAACACTTACTTTGAAATTGCATTTTATTTTGTCGACCCCTTAAATTTGTCGTTTGCAGGATTGATGCCAAATTCTCTGGGCTCTAGTTAAAACCTAACATCATTGCCCATTTGACTTTAATTGCCTACATGGCTACCCACATCATTTGCTTCCACCACTCCCCTCTCTCTCTCACACACACATATTGGCTCGGCCTCCTCCCTATTGGCATAGGCCTCCCTATGCATCATCCCTATCCTGTTGTCGGAACTGGCCAAGCCTCCATCCTCCTGCGTGGTCGCCATTGGCTTTCACGGCGGTGTTTGAGGAGTTTGGTCGAGGGGTAAAGAACAAATTTGTATGGAGAGGTTCGAGTCACCATTGGCCATGGAGGAGAAGGGGCTCAGGCATCACCATCTATGGAGAAGAGGTGGCAACGACATCAAGGTGGAGCTAGCGGCGGCAAGGGTGGAGGTGGTGACAGTGGTTCCTGGCAGCATTGTTGATGGTGGAGCTGGCGATGGTGGCTCTTGCTGATGTGACCTCTTCATGACCGAGGAAAGCATCACCATCTATGGAGAAGAGGTGGCAATGACATCAAGGTGGAGCTAGCGGCGGCAAGGGTGGAGGTGGTGACAGTGGTTCCTGGCAGCATTGTTGATGGTGGAGCTGGCGATGGTGGCTCTTGCTGATGTGACCTCTTCATGACCGAGGAAACTATTAAAAAAAAGGCTAAAATGACAATATGAAAACAAGCAATTCGATCTTGGCAGTGACAAGTTCTCTGTCTGTCAGATGGCAAATTGGCAATTCCACCTCTAGGAGGTGTCATAGGTGTCTTTTTTTTTTTTTTATCATACGGCGTTAAAAACACAGACAGACGGGTGGTGGCCTACGAATCATGTACGCTGGGCTTACAAAATCGGTACGGCCCACGGCCAACACGATCCCACCTGGGATCTCTCTCCCCGCTCCAGTCTTGCCTTTGCACCGCATCGCAAGAGGAGAGATTCTGATGCGAAATTCTGGGACATTCCATCAGGACATGAATCCGTCATTGCTCAGTTTAGCTGTGAGCTTGAAAAGATATTTACACAAGGTTATACCCTCTTCGAGTCAATGGCTCAATGCCATGTATCTAGCCCAGCAAAATGTGGGAGCTGAACTCCTCCAGATATCCAACATCTCCCTAGTTACTTGGGGTGGCATGAAAAGGTCAAAAAACACAAAGGAGCACTATTTGTTCATGGGGGTCATGAGCAGCAATACAGAAAGATCACTGGTAAACTGGTGCTGGTCCAGCTGGTTGAGCACAGACCGAGGAGACAGCTATGAGTAGATCACGTAGGCCTGCCTGCTGGGGTCGGTTCACGTCGGACCCATAACTCCTGACAAGTTGTAAGTTTGTCGTGGCCGCTTCAGGTGCTGTGGTCACACTGCTTGGAATTGACCCATAATACCTAACAGGTTCCATGTTTGTCGCACCCATCTCATGTGTTGCACCATATATGGTTCTGAAATAGAAGGAATGTAAGGCAAAAGGAAAATTAATGATCTGTTCATGTAGCAAGGAGCATATGCATACATGATGTCTTCCAACACAGAAAATGTGTTACTCCATTATCCCTGCAAACAGTTGTTCTTTTAAGATTTTTTCAGAATTATATAGATTAGATTAACATAACAACATAATTTTCTAACATCAATGAGCTGGGTATTAGCTTATGTATACAATTTGGTTTGCAAAAAATAGCTAGTGTGCTGTAGAATCAACATGCTAGATGCAGCAAGCCCATTTGGATTAGCTAGTACATACCTCCGAAAAGCACTTTCCTGGTAATGAGATTTTACAGCATCAAACTGATATGGATCATTTTGATGAGTAGCATAATAGGGACCAGTCTTATTTACAGGCAGCGGTGACGGAACATTTTCAGGCGAGTATTGAGCATAGTACTGTGAAGGAGGTGCCTGCACATGCTGATAGGTTGCAGGTAATGGACCATATGCATGATGTCCTACTTGAGGGATATACTGAGTTGTGGTCTCATGGTAAACGGGAGTAGCGAATTGAGCAGTTGGAGGAGGCAGGTGCGAATATGGACGTGCATAAGCTTCAGGTTGCACAAGATGTGTGCCTGAAGGAACATAAGCAATTGGATGATGCACATAAGCAGCTGGCTGTGTTGGGTGAGAAGCTGAAGGAGGCAGGTAAGAAGCAGTGGGAGCAGTGTGCCTGTAATCAAGATAATGCGTGGGTGCAGATTCTGGCATTGTAACAATTGGGCGAAACAACGTTCTCAACTTCTCAACCTACAACAACATGCCAACAACAATGAACATACAACGAAAGTAAATGTATGATAGTTCATAGCCAAATACTGATGGCCTGACAAAAAATAAAGAAGAATGTATTATCATCGTGTCCCATTTTCCGTTTCTTTTATTATACCATCCTTTTATTTTCTGAGGGCAAACAACATAAATCCATCATAAAGAAGGCCAAAAGAACTTATTTGTACTCTAATACTAGAGAATGGTACAAGTGAATAAAAATACACTACAACTCTTCTCAACCTCGACTTGACTCCACATTCATATGTGACACAAAAGCAGGTTCAAACAGAAAGGATAAAACATTTAAGGATCCTCCCAGTCAGGATATATTCCCACCATTTTTGTTAAATGTCTCCCAACAATGATGGGAAACTATTGTTTAAAGTAGGTACAATAAGATATGAATTGTGAACTAGCTTCATGTATACAACATCTTTATGTTCAACTGATGGATTGGTTGATGCCCAGGCCCCTTGTACAGAAGATGTATTATACAAAACAAGATTCAATATATACACAATTCATTTCATCGCTCCTCTGTCCTCAAGAACACAACACCATGAAACACTGATTCCAACTTACTTGATCAAAGGTAAGCTCCGGGCTGAACTTTCCATGAGAATAATTCTCTTTTATAGCATCTTTTAGGCTACTCTCTGAGATAGGCATGAAATCACCATCAATCGTAAATTTAACCTGTACATTAAGAAAATGTAAGTGGAGGATAGCGTACAACAAATCTATGAAGTTGATTGCTGAACACCACCGCATTGAACACATAATATGGGCTAACAGGAATGGAGATGCCATTAATCAAACTAAATTTAAATTGACAGGAGTTAATTCAAATCAAGTGACATTGTAAAAAAGGCGCAGCTAAGTGCGTCGAGGCATTCAACTAGTGAATTAGTTTGTCAATCAGACCTAAGAAAGGGGTATGCTGCTCGATAAAGCAATAGAACTACCCTCAAACTGATGAACTTCAGATCCTCCAGCATTGCACATCCTACAAAGAGAGCATCATGTGACAACTAGCTACGACATAGCATCTATGCTAATGTTCCCAACTTCACATCAATCATCATACTGTAAAATTTCAATTCTACATTCCTTCTTTGGTCAAAAACCCATGCTCAAGTTCCCAAGACCCTTTTAACCATCATGCAGTACAATTTCAACGGACATCTTTGATTCACGGTTCGATTTGGTTGTGCCAAAAGTTGAAAACCGGACCGAAAATGCTAAAAGGTTTCTAAAAATATTTTATGTTCTTTGAAGAAAACCTGAAGGTCCACAAAAATTATTATAAAACGATACTAATACTCGGTAAAAAATAGGAGTAATAATATTTGGCTGAACCGAGTAAAACCAAACCAAACCAAACCAAACGAGAGATTGCCATTATCCTTTTAAAAAAAAGCACTACCGCCGCACCCCCATTCCTCCATCCGTCGCTCAAGAGAAGCTGCAGAGAGCAAAAGGCACGCGCTGGATGGGGCGACACGCGAGGGAGGTGAGCAACCTGTGCGGGGAAGCGGCCATGGAACGCGGCGGGTTCGAGGGCGAGGCCGCCGTCGGAGCAGGCGCTGTAGGGCCCGTAGAGGTACTTGGCGTCGAAGTCGTAGAGGAAGAGCGCCGCGCCGCGCCTGATCCTGGAGACGGCGTCCAGCCGCCCCCGGGGCAGGCCCAGCACCCTGTACCGGAAGCACTCGGGCTTCGTCGCGCCGCTGCACATGAAGATGAACCCCGCCGGCGGCTGCGTGGAGGCGGCCTCCTCCGGCTTCTTGCGCGCCGGCGAGGAGGCGGGAGGCGAAGGGGAAGGGGACGCCATGAAATCGGCGGGCCTGCGGTAGAGGGTTTTGGGAGCTGGGCTTTTGTTTTTTTCTTTTTTTTTTGCCCCTTGGAGATGGCGGTCCGAATTTTGGGGGAAAAAATGAGTAAAACTTTTAAATATGCCACTGTGGACAAGTGCTTTCATCCAACAACCCGTTTATACCTATGTGAAACATTATTCAAGTATAGAGGGGTTTGATGTGGCCGGCATTGTTTTAGTTCAAGGATCTAAATAAATTAAGAAAAACCCCTATATTTCACAAATATACACTACAAATTGCGTAAATACACTATATATTATTAGAAATATATATAAATGAAAATATTTAATTAAATAAATATGCTATAGTGACGAACCAAACTGGGCCAAAACCGGCCCGGCTCGGCCTGTCACTATACGAACCGAACCGGGCCGGCCCGACGGGCCGAGGCCTCGACCCAAGTTCGGTTTGGTTTACCGAACCGTGTCGGCCCGGTTCGGTGAACAGTGCGGGCCGGCCCAGTTCGGCCTGTTTGGCCCGACCCGTTTGGCCACCTCTACCCTTTATACCTCGATAAAACATTATTCAAGTATAGAGGGGTTGTTGGAGACGCTCTTACCATTTTACCGGTCTTTTGACATGTGAAACTATATGTGTTTATGACAGTGGATCAAAGTGATAAAACTGCAAAGCTATTTGTTAAGAGGACCAAAATTCGATGATGAATGGCACTCAATTGTATGCATAACCAAAATGACGTTAAGTTTGTTTACCTTTTGTCAAATGATATCGCACACATGAATTTCTCTGACTCATGATTTTTCCGTCACCTTTGCCCCAACTTCATGGGTGAAATGAACTGTATTGTTCCCTCTCTCTCCCCTCTCCCAGCAATATGTAAGGTCATCAACTTATTTCTTTCTTCTTCTTCCTCCTCCTTCCTTCCCTCCCCTCTTTCCTTCCTTTTCTCTTCCTGCATCTCATTCTCTCCGCGACAACAAGCAGCTGGCTTGTGTCCATGACGCCTTCGCCTTACGCTGATGGTGTCGCCCTGCCGTGGCCACCTTACGTCGACGGCGTCGCCCTATTGTGGCCATCCTGCCTTTGCGTGCTCGCCATAGCCACATCTCTAGCTTCTTTGCTAAGCACCATCTTGTCTTGTGCTTGGCTCGATCGCCATTATTGATTCGACGCAGCAAGCATCGCTCCCATGGCCAAGCGTCATCGTCGCCATGGCCCGGCTGCCTCTCGACCATGCTGCCTCTATGCCCGTTTAGCCCGAGGTCATCGGTGAAGTGTCGCCCTCCTAGTGTCGTAGGTGAGACGCCGCCGCTCTTGGCTGGTATAACACCCCATTTTAAGGGCTTATTTTTTTAAAAAAAGATAATTTTGGGAGAATGCCCCTGTAAAGCTAGTATAAGCACACTATTATTATAATCTAGCTACCCCATATTATTATTTTTTATTTTTCCAAACAAATATTAAAGAATTAGGATTGAACAAAAATCCTATTTATTTTTTTTAATTTGCTTCTCGGGCACATTTCCCCGTCCCATCTCTCCTCTCTTTCTCCTTCCCACCCGAGCCGGCCTACCTGTCTCTCCCTTTTCCCTCACCGGCCCTTGTCCCCGACCCATTTGGCCCGCCTCCACACGCCCCAGCCTTCGCCGCACGGACCGCCTGTAAAATCCATTGAATTCTCCTCTCTCTCCGACCCTATTTGGGACGTTTGATCCCCACCTCTTTTATACAATGTATCAGCTTCATGTAATTTGTGCGTACTAGCAAGATTCTAGACAAGCACTCATTACACAAATAGACCTTGGATTTTGGATCAAGAAATTTTGGGCCAACGGTCGGCCCTCGTCCCTCCTATTTCTCTCTCTCTTTCTCTCTCTCCCCCCCTTTGTTTCTCAATCTACTGCATGTGTGAAAGGGGAGGGGAAGGAAGGAGGAAGAGAGAAGAAAGAAAGAGGCTGACGGGTGGGGCCTAGGTATAGGTGGGAGAGAAAAAGGAGGGAACAGGGACACTTCGGTCATTTCATCCATGAAATCGAGGAAAATAGAGAAAACAGAGAAAAGACTAGAAAATGTCAAAAATGTTTCAGATCAAATAAATTCGCATATCCGGCGTCATTCAGCGAAAGGTCAACAATTTAGACCGCATTCTCTTCCCCTTATCTAACTTAAGTTATTTTTGACTTTACACCTATCATATTGAAGATAAATTAGATAAGTTAAATAATATGATGAAAATGAGACCCCGATGCTATTTTGGCCGAGGTCATGAATACTGTTATTTATCGAATTTCCCGAATACATACAGGCTCCCTCTCAAGCCTAGTGTCTCACTTCAACTCGACGAAGTTCTCCACCACGCACAACATGGTACTTCAAGACCTTGTGCAATAGCTCCTTGAGGACTTCCACAAAAACCATGGCTAGTTCCTCAAGCACACACACTCCAACTTGTCTAGGTACACTGACACCAAGAGTAATTAGCTCCACACGACCTCATCACTTTCGATCACCAGCTCTCTCACAACCTAGACTGAGCTTGGAGACATGAATACATTTTAAGGTGGTGGACAAGTGGATATAGGAATATAAGATCCGGTTCAAGTTGCTTCCTTGCTCAAATATGATGCAAATGAAGTGAAGAGCAAAGAGACACTTACTAGTCATTGAAAAAGGAAAACTAGTCGTTTAAGTTGCACCAAAAAGGAAAAGGGACCAGTGTCCCAAGATATTTGTATTCGCCCTAGAGCAAGAGAAAAAATATTAGAAACATCCAGACATAATTGCATTAAAGGCGGACCGGTTAGGGATGACAAAAATACCCATGGGTCTGGGTACCCGCGGGTACCCGACCCGATGGGTCCGGGTTTGGGTCTAGCTTTGGACCCATGGGTACACAGACCCGGACCCAAAATGGAGAGGTTGACAAGTGGACCCACAATATCCCTACACTCTCACTCCCCTCATTCCCCAATCCCTTCGGCCTCGGCCCCCAGTCTCCTCCCAGGCGGCCTCCCCTCAGTCTCGTCGCCCCGCAACCACCTATCCGTCCAGCGCCGCCCTTCTTCCCCCAATCCCCATCTCGCCGCCCAGACTATCCATGGCGGCGCGGCCTCCCTCCTCAACAGCGGTGCGACCTTCTCCTCCTCCATGGCGGCGCAGCAGTGCGGCCTCCTCCCCAACGGCGGCCCGGCCTCCCTGCCAGACGATGGCGCGGCCTTCCTCCCCGACGCCGGCGTGGCCTCCTCCCCCACGGTGGCGCGGTCTCCTTTTTCCACGGCGGCGTGGCCTCCTCCCCCGACGGCGGCGGCTTCCCTCCCCTCTCTGTTCTAGCGCTAAGGCTAGACCCGATGGGTACCCATTCAGGTCCGATACCCATCGGGTCCGGGTCTGGGTTCGGCTTTGGACCCGTGCACACCTCCGGTTCTGGGTCTGGGTCTATGTCTCGGGTCTCGGGTCCGAGTTCACGGAAGCTGGACCCGGAGGTACCCGGACCCATTGCCATCCGTAGGACCGGTCCGGTGTGAGAATGAACTAGCGCCGAACTGATTCAGTGTAAATGAGTTTTTGATTGCGATGGTCCAACGTAAATGGAGAAATGTAAATAAAGGCGCTTAGTTTGCGCCGGACTGGTCCATGGGAAAACTGAGTTTTTTTATTTTATTTTTTAAGAAAAGTATATTAGTCCGGTGCAAACGGAAAATTGATTGGTCGCCGGAACCGAGAAAAATACATGTGCGTTGAACCAAGATAAGGAATGCAGAGGATTGTCCGACATGAGTTGGTTTTTGATAAAGTCTTGCGCCAGATTGGTCCGGTGCAAAGGGGAAATAATATAATTTGATGTCGGACTGGTCCGATGCAAAGGAAGAAAACTTTTTTAGAAGGGAATCAAATGAGAGACATAATCACTGAACTCCAAGCATCTTTTAAGAGAATTTTAAGAACTTATGACCCAAGACGAGGAGATGTAGGAACTAATTCAGGTAGGAGTTGGTGGTTCTTTTTTTTTTTACTTTGCCTAGTAGCTTTCATTGTTGTTATTAACTAATGAAGATTGTCCTAGTAAAAGAAGACAAAGTAAATGCAAACCTTTTTCTTTCAAAAAAAATGCAAACCTTTTTATCCAACATACTTCTCCAAGCTCCACTAACCGTTAAAGCGGAAACGACGAGGGATATAAAAAATAGATCTAGAAGAGGCAAAAAGAGAGTGTAAGTTGAGTGGGGGTGGACTCGACCGCCTCCCTCACCTCCAACATCCCCCATATCATGGTGGTGAGCATTATTAGTCTACGTCGATCTTTGTCTTTGAGCAGCTTTAGGGTGTTTAGTTTTTTGTCGATGATCTTGTGTGGTGGCTTTTGGATCTTACTTGGTGGCAAACTTATGCAGCAACAGCGCTACTGCTCCGGTGAGGCATTTATGATGGTAAAAATCCACACTTACTTTTCGTCAAGTATTTTGGTTTGGTTTGGTTCTGGTCAGAAGAAGAATAAAGGTGTTGGTAGTGCCCTTAGGGATCGTTTGCGACAATGATTACTTTGGGAGTGACATTTGGAGGACGTGTTCAGAAGTTGCGGTTTGAGGAGTTCTAGCGTACTTGTGTGCGACGGTGGTGCTCAACAAGGTTTTTCTCAATTTCTTCTGCCCCTCACAACTCGTGACAAAACTTTGTAGGTTGTTTGTTTGCCCCCATTGGGTTGTTAGAATGTTTGGCCGAGACAATGATATGACAATACAAGCTGTCTTTATGCTAAAAAACAATACAACCTATCCACTAAAGTTTGAAACAACTGTGCGGGGCAGAAAAATGAAATTAGCTCGTTTTTATGATAGAGGCTGAATGCTTTCACCTTGTACATACATCCATCAATTGCTATCAGACATTTGAAGTGGATGGGCTTGTCGGCACGCATAGAAGAGAGGTGGAACTCATGATGTGAGTATAGGATGAGTTAGAGCCCGTTAGTTTGAAACCAAGTTTACCATGTTTTGTCTAACTTTGACACCTTTTATAAAAATAACTTTAAAATATGACAATGCGATATTTGTTGGTAATTTTAGTGACAAACATGTTGTCATTGCTATTCTCGGAGAGTAGAAGAACAGGCCGTTGGCCATCTTCAATGAGGATCTAACTTAGGTCAGCTCAAACACTATTCATCCACTGTTCCACGTCCTTTTCATTATTTATCTATATTTTTCTATCCGGTCAGCAGTTTGTTTTGGCCCGGTGGGCGGTGGCCACTGGTCGGTAGGTCAGTTTACCCGAACCAAGTAAACCAAGTAGTTCTCAAAAAAAAAAGAAAAAGAAAAGAAAGAGTAAAGAGTAAAGAGTGAACCAAGTCCGCTCATACAAACAGGCCAAGATGGGCTGACCAAATTCAGCTCGTCTGGTGCATAAGCACAGTCGCTCGAGCGAGCTATCTCAAGTTCATGCCGTAAGACGAAATAGCAATTGTTTTTTTTAGCAAAAGGGGCAGGAGAGCTGCCTTGCATTGATCAAAAATAGAAGGGTTACAGAGTGGGGGGAGATAACGGCCCCTCTCCCAAGAGGTCAAAAATTAATCTATTACAAAATTTGCGCCCTCGGCCACCCAAAGGCATAGGTCATCTAAAAGGAGGTCGAAGAAAAGAGCTCTGGGTCGCTCGATCTGGCCAAAAATACGGTTGTTTCGCTCAAGCCAAAGTTGCCAGATGGTTGCCAGAACGACTGAAAAAGTACCCCGAGAGGACCCAAGCTGTAGGATGTCATTTGCCCACCACAGCTTGAAGTCGTGGTCGAACTTCCAGCCCCGGGGTTTAGTTGGGGAGCTTGTAGCAGGACAGACAGTCGTCCCCAAATGTAGGAACTGAAGGTGCATTGTAGGAGAAGATGTTCTGGGGTTTCGAGGTTGCCTGTACATAGGGGCAAAAATAGTTGTTTGGTAGCTGTTGCCAGAGTAGGGCGTCCGCTGTGAAGACCCGTTTGTGAAGCAGTAGCCAGAGAAAAAACTTGCATTTGGATGGTGCCCAAAGCTTCCAGACCTTAAGGAGATTTGGTGTAGCGACACACCCCTCAAATTGAAGTAAATAAGCAGACTTGACGGAGAATTGCCCATTTTCGGTGAAGTGCCAAAATAGCTCATCGGGCTCATGTGGGGTTAGGGTGATTTGAGCAATCCGTCTGAGGAGATCCACCATTTGCGGGATCATATCCGGGGAAAGGTTGTGCCTGAGGTCCGTTATCCAATTGTTGTTTGTGACGGCATCGAGAACTGATCTGTTCTTCCTGGACGCTGCAATGAAGAGCGTTGGGGCTAGCTACTTTGGTGTGCAGCCCGAAAGCCAATTATCTTCCCAGAAGGAAAGTGAGGTGCCATTGTACAGGATCGATGAGGATCCTGCCCGCAGCAGGGTGGCATCGATGTCAGAAGCGACCTGACGGCGACCATCCCAGAGGGACGCTTGGGAGGACTTGCTGAGCCAGAGCCATCGCAGCCTGAGGGCCCAAGCGAAATGGGCAAGGTCTAGTACTCCGAGGCATCCAAGCGAGGTCGAGGAGCAAACCGTGCTCCAGTTGACTCTGCCCCCACCGATGGTTGATTCCGTCCATTTCCATAACCAATATCGGCGGATGTAGTCAATTTTCTTCTGAACGGACAGTGGCGGTTGGACAACTGACAGGACGTATGTTGGTAGCGCAGAAAGAACTGCCTTGAGAAGAGTGAGGCGACCCCCTTTCGACATTAGCGGCCCTTGCCAGCCGAGTGGTGGTGCGCATTATTAGTCTACGTCGATCTCTGTCTATGAGCAGCTTTAGGATGTTTAGTTTTTTGTCGATGGTCTTGTGTGGTGGCCTTTGGATCTTACTCGGTGGCAAAATCATGCAGCAACAGCGCTACTGCTCAGGTGAGGCTTTTATGATGGTAAAAATCTACGCTTTCTTTTCGCCAAGTATTTTGGTTTGGTTCTGGTCAGAAGAAGAATAAAGGTGTTAGTCATGCCCTTAGGGATCGTTTGCGACAATGATTACTTTGGGAGTGATGTTCAGAGGACGTTTTCAGAAGTTGCGGTTTGAGGAGTTCTTGTCCTAGCGTGCTTGTGTGCGACGATGCTGCTCAACAAAGTTTTTTCTCAATTTCTTCTGCCCCTCACAACTCGTGACAAAACTTTGTAGGTTGTTTGTTTGTCCAGAAGAGGTGATGGTTATCGATACCATTGGATTGTTAGAATGTTCGGCCGAGACAATGATATGACAATACAAGCTGTCTTTATGCTAAAAAACAATACAATCTATCCACTAAAGTTTGAAACAACTGTGCAGGGGCAGAAAAATGAAATTAGCTCGTTTTTATGATAGAGGCTGAATGCTTTCACCTTGCACATACATGAGCTCATGATGTGAGGATAGGATGAGTTAGAGCCCGTTAGTTTGAAACCAAGTTTACCATGTTTTATAAATGACACAATGCCATATTTGTTGATAATTTTAGTGACAAACATGCTGTCATCGCTGTTCTCGGAGAGTAGAAGAACAGAAGTTAGATCAGCTCTAACATTATTCATCCACTGTTCCACGTCCTTTTCATTATTTATCTATATTTTTCTATCCGGTCAGCAGTTTGTTTTGGCCCGGTGGGCGGTGGCCACTGGTCGGTAGGTCAGTTTACCCGAACCAAGTAAACCAAGTAGTTCTCAAAAAAAAAAGAAAAAGAAAAGAAAGAGTAAAGAGTAAAGAGTGAACCAAGTCCGCTCATACAAACAGGCCAAGATGGGCTGACCAAATTCAGCTCGTCTGGTGCATAAGCACAGTCGCTCGAGCGAGCTATCTCAAGTTCATGCCGTAAGACGAAATAGCAATTGTAGGTGGGTCCTACTTGTCATACACAGTCTCAAGCATGCAGCTTTCCCCTAACACACACAACACAGTTTTGAGAGAAGGGTTCAGAATCAATTGGAGATCAATAGTTTTATTTCCATTTAAACAGAGCTCGAAGTGAAACTAAGATTCGGTCGCAGGCTCAGAGCCGGGCTTGGTGGCAGGATGCAATCAGCAACATTTCTAACAGAAGCTGATGCAATCATGCCACCATGGCCCCATTATTTCTTATTGCGAATCACAAGACGACTCATGGCTAACATTACCGCATCGGCCGTCATTGGCATGCCACATCACGCAGCAAGCTCAGATCAGCTGTTTGCTGGATTGCTTGTCGAAGCTGATGATAAATGTGCGGATCTCCATGGGCCCTAGTTCGACGATAAAGCTGGGAGGATGTACGGGGCCTCCCCGTACCACATTTTCTTCAGCAGGAGGCCCTTGAACCTTCCATTTCAGCCTCTTCTTCTCCATAGCACTACGCTCTTGGTTTGCTGACAGGCTTGTTTCGATGATCTTGCCAATCTGGAGAAGCAGGATTGGAAAGAAATTTAGAACGCTATGAAGATTTCAACAGATGTAGATAGAATTGGAAATAAGTGTGATGAAGCCAACCTTTTTATCTGGGAATACCCTCTTGAGGTCGACACTCGCGAGAGCTGAAAGATCCTTATGCTCTCCAGCCTACATGCACAGGACAAAACTATATTAAAGAAAATAGTATCTAGTTGGAGGAAGAGAGAATACAAATGATAGTAGGAGACCTCATATAGGTGAGCCAATCGAAGAAGAACACTTCTATCTTCAAGTTCCTGTACAGCACCCAAGCATTTGACATACAACTTTTAAAGTGATAAGTTGTAATAATTGCCAGCAGAAACATATGCAGAGACAATTTTCATCAATTTTCTGTGACATACACCTATATGAGCACATAAATGCATTTGTTGTAGCTCATTGGCTGGTCATTGCTCATAACCAATCAAACCAGGCAGGATTGGTGACAAATGCAAAGTACCAGATAAGATCTATTTTGGCTAGCCAAAACAAAAGAAGTGGGCAAAGTTCTGTTTCCACAAACTCTCACCCTTAATTTAGCAAGTACTATACAGCCTGGCTACAGGAGATAAGGTGAGAAAGTTTCCATTAATCCACTGTAGTGATTGGCGAATAGACGTATCCATGGTTTTGATGCTAGATGAATGGCTATGAATATATTTACGTTCAAACACAATATGATAACACTGATCCACAAAAGGGAGATACCTGAAGGGTAAGTAATGCAACATTATCAGGTAGGCTGTAAGTTGGATCCATTGCAGAAAATTTTGGAACATGTGAATTTTCCCAGCTGCCTCCATCCTGAGTAAATATGCGGGGGAACCGGGAATGTCTAATACAATAATACTAACATAACATTTTTAATCAATCATGAGGGCAACAGGTTCCACACTATACCTGCTCTGAGAAAGCAATAAGAAGAGGGGAGTATATTTCCTGGCCAAATGTCCGACGCCACCTAGCTCCTTCTCCTTGTGGATCAATTTTGAGATAGTATTTTCCTTGAATCTGCAAATAATGTAATAAGATGCCATAATATTTTGGCACAATGTTGCTTTTTTGCAGATGTAACGATCTCTAGAGATACCAAAAATATACCTTCAATTTATATGCCAATAGAAGTTAGTTACACACTCATTTATAAGTAGATGGCTACCTCAATGGAAACAATTTGACCAAGCCAATAGGGCATATATCAAAATTACTTTCATGGCACTGGCTTATTCCCTATCAATATATGAATTTAGCTGTCCTCGTGAATAATGCATAATATTTTTCTTTAGTTTGGGGCAGGAGGTCAGGAAATATTTCCTTTTACTTACAACTAATCCTTCACAGTGATTATCAAAACAGACTGTTTCATTTAATGCTTCCGCAACTCCACGCCCATCATCATGGAGTAGCCTCCTACACAGGGAATAACAAGGATTTAACAACACAGAGGTATCGGAAAAGAGAAAAAATAGAGTATGAAACAACAAAATAAAGTACAGTTGTGCTGCTTGATGATGTACCTGTGTAGCATTAGCTCTATTTGTCCATCATATATGCTGGAACCTCCAACAGACCTATCTACCAGCAGAGACAACTCTTTGCTGCCATCTTCCACATAAATGCCAAGGTTTACCTGAAAATAAGTACATAATCATCAACCTGTGTACAAATAAGCTCAAACACTAGATTTTCAACTTTAGCATGGATTATTGGGCTTTGGTCAATGTCATTTGGGATAGAACTGTCGACATAATGTGGCAACAAACAACATTATTACAAAAAGAAGAAGCAACTTTCTCAATGAACTAATCACTCTTGGATGCTGGCACGTATAGATGGACGAGGTCTACTCTTATCAATAAAGATTTGCTAAGAGCTAACAGTTTCAAAACTTAGTTTTGACATCTCCCAGTGCCCAGGACAGCTACTTTTTATTTCCCTTTGTAACTCTTTGTACAGTTTTCACCAATTGTAATACATCCTAGCAGCCTAACTCTTCTCTACTATTTTTCCTGCCTGAAAAATACGAAAAGAAAATTCAGCCTGAACAAAACCGCATATTGATTTGCAATAGTGGATCCTCCCCAAATCAACACCACGCAGTTATCTAGCATTGTTTTTTCTGCTACCTTTCAGTATAATAACCAATCACACATTAAGTCCAACATAACACCAAAAAAACTCTTACTTGAAAAAAATATAACATAAAAAGGTAATCAAGAAAACAGGTGAACCTACTGAGTGGAAAATGCAAAGTGAACCCTGACAACTAATCAGACAAAGGCACAATGACTGAAAAAGAATGGCAACCAATTTATTAATGCTACTAAATTTCCTTTTCAGTATATAAATGGAGGAGAAAGGCTCACAGGATAATAATTTCCAGCTATAGGCTGGTGCACATCGATCTTCCACTCCGAGTGATAATCCCGTATCTGCAAACAATGGAAAGAAATACCTATATATATGAACATAAAGTTTGACCAAACAGTACACGATTACATTATATGTTTTCTATTGCAGTCATCCTCTATGTCATCCTCTAATTCCTTCCTAAAACCAGTACAGAAAACACTAACACAATTATTTCTCAACTGTTTCTTATGTCCATGAATGATTTATGCGAGGGGCAATAAATATGCTGCCCCCAAAGGGGACCCTTTCAAAATCAGCAAGGGAAACAGTAACACAGTTATTCTTGAACTATTTTTATGTCCATGAATGAATTACGTGAGGGACAAAAAATATGCTGCGTAAACAGGGGTAGACTGCTAGTGCATCATACCCTTTTGATAAAATCACGTCCACTGGAATCGGTATAAAATGTTTTGTTTGTTGCCATGTTTGTAACAATTTCAGCTGATACTTCTTTTCCGTTTCCATCATCTACCGGTATTGGTCCAATCTGTGCACAATTATTCAATAAGGTGTTAGAGAAATGAATCAAGCTACAAAAAATATCATCCAAAAGTAAAGTCATCAGAAATAGAAAAATATATCATGTGAAATGTAAAGTCATCAGGAACTATTTTTAGCAATGCATTATTGATAGAGCACTCACTATAAATTCGGTTTCAACATAGTCCTTTCCCTTGTAAATTCTGGTGACCTGTGCAAAGTAAAAAAAAAAAAAAAATCAAATATGAAGAATATTTTAAAAAAAGTTACCAGTATATTACCAAGGATTGAAGAAACATAATGAACTCCATATTTTTAGTATTACTCATCGGTCCCATTTCATATTTTTTCAAATACCGATTCACGAAAAGCCATCCAAATAAAACTTCTCTGATCTTGCGAACTTATGATAGGTGTATCGTACTTATTACTCAATAAATGTTGACTGAATAATAGCAAGTGTATGAGTCCAAACTGTGTTAATTGAGGAATAGCCTTACAATATAATTGATCATTCTCACTGTTATTGCAGATAAATGCAAATAAAAGGTACATGAGTGATGATTCAGGCAAGCAGTTATCATAGGAATAACCTGATATATCCATGAATTAATCTGTTGATGCACTTCGTCTAATATGGGTCCATGAACAACTGTGAGAGGAACCTATAAATGGGCAACAAAAACCAATCAATGCTGATGAATTATGATGTGTCTTGAAAGATCTTTGAACAGAATGTTATTCCAGATCGAAGTTGACCTTTCTTCATACCTGACCATCAGTCTTGATGGGAACCGTGCCATTAGGGCGAAATATGTATGCCCCAGAAGCCTACAGCAGAGGAAAGGAAAATAGATGTTAATACTAGTGATTGCAACTTTTGGGGTAAAATGAGATACTCATAGAATCCGTAAGCACCTGAGGATCACTTCCATTTCCATCCTGTCCTATATAATACTTGTACTTCTTCTCAAAATTTGCTTGGACCTTGATAAATGTTAACGGTGTTTCAGTACAGGTGATTTTAGATTACAAGCAAGAACCAAAATCTAATACTAAGCAATGCACATAAGAGGAGCTGGGGAATATAACCATGAGTAATCTTTTGGTCAAGATGAATGCAAAGGCAAGAGATAAAACTAGTTCTAAACTGAACATAATAGTCGGCCTTTGGTACATTATTACCAGAGTTTTACTATCAGAGTAGAGAGATAATGCTCCAGCTGCATCATAATGAAGTTTCAAATGCCCTTGCCCAATTTGCATATTACTGTTTTTACTTCCTTGAGATGGGTAAGTGGATGTTGAAGAGGCAGATGCTGGAATATATATATGTATAAGAAAAATCGCTAACCATTTTAAAGTAATCCTTTCCATAGCTGGTACATATCAAGAAGAAAGACATGAAATTCACCTGATTTCTTCCCGCTTGAGACAAAATAAGTATTGAAACCAAGAGGTGGTACAAAAACAGGAAAAGCAAGCCAAAACTTGGGCTTTGCAGCAGTCGATGTTCCTAAGTAAGCCTTGACATGTTTGTCCCGTAAGTACAGTGAGGCATTAGCTATAGGCACAAGTTGCGATTCAATTTCTTTTCCCTCCGAATCATGAACAATGACCGAGTCACTGATAACCTGTTCATTCCATAAATTGGTGCATTTAGTTTCATTCTAAACTAAAGCAACTTCATGGTAATGCCGTACAGTTGTACACACAGACCATTCATTACATTCAACTTATGGCTAATTTGAAAAAACATTGATGGTTGTATATATGAGAATTAAAAACCAACAAAATGTCTTGTGTTCAAGGGACTAAAAATAGCATACTGGTATACGAAGGACATCCTGTCGTTTCCACCCAAGAGAGTTGTACACAAGAACAACCTGTAGCAAATAAGTAGAAAACAAATGATTGGTTCTATACAGATTTTTTCTAGAAAAATACCATTCGTGAATTGAGAACCTATGCAGGTTTTAGCTTGAAAAAAAAGAACTCACCAAGCTTTTTCCTTGATAAAGGTCCATCTCAGAAGGGGGGCAGTAAGTAATGTTTAGGAGAGGACACTAAAAAAGGAGATACATAAATATCAAGTCATTTCCAAATATTTAAATAAAATAGGAAATTGAGAAAGCAGTCCATATTAATCATTACTTCTGCTTCTTGACGTATGCACCATAATACCATTGCACTTAAAACATAAATTAACAGTAGTCAGATTTATTTTATTGAGAAATATCAGGCATAGTGAATTGCTGGAATGCTAGCGCCATGTTAATCTCCCTCCCTCGGCCTCGCCCTCTCCCTCCCTCCCTCCCTCTCTCTCTGTCTGTCTGTCTGTCTGTTTCTCTCTCTCTCTCTCTCTCTCACGACCAACCTGTCCAAAATTTGTTGTTGGGGACGAACAACGTGATTTTGACCCTGACTCGCTCAAGCAAGCGAGAGATGTCGAAACCAGCTTCTCAGCCTGAAAAAGAATAACCAAATGCAACTGATTAAACCCCAAAAGGAAAACATCAAATGCAAATTACCCTAATTCTCTTTGGAAGCTCACCTGCGTATAACCAATTGATAATCTCTTTGCATAATCATTTGCAACATGTTGTTTCTCTGTTCCTGTTACGGCATCATGGTGCTGAGCAAGAGCTAGAGCATCAGCTAAATTATCAGTTGTGGGCCCTGAATTGCTTCTCCCTTTAAAGAATTCCAACTGCCTAGCTGCCTGCAATGTGAAACAAATTGACCATTAAGAATTTATGTCAGACATCTGAAGGGCATAACATTGAAAAAAAGAGTAAAACTACCAAGTAATATCCACTCATCACGCGGACATATCGTTTTAAGGCAGGTCTGCTTGTGAAGTAACCTGTCCAGTATGCATTCGGGTTATCTGCATATCTGGTAAAACAAATACAATCATATGCATGTGAAAAGGAACAAAACAAAAGTTAGTTGTGCCGATTGTCAATACAAAATAAAACATACGGGAAGAAATCGTTGGTCTTGAGAGGCCATGGCTCATTTGCAGCATATTTTGCATCAGTGTAAATGGAAGGTGTGGAATACAGCGCATTGACACGGCCATCCTGGTGTATGGACCAACGAAATAAGCATGGTGAGTTCTAACGGAGGAAAGAACAATAATAGGATGAAACTTCAGCTGCATTTACCTATTTTTTTAGATAATGGAATATAATTCCAGCCTCTACATCAGAAATGTACAAAGCCAAAAGTTCTTACAAACTTAAAGCACCCAACTAAACGGAAAGAGGCAAAATCAAGAATCCAGACAGGCAAACAAGAAACGTCCACACTCAATTTGGACAGATTCTATACTATATTTACTTATTTGCAGGTTTTTACTGAAAATGAACAAAGTAGCATCAATAACAAGAAAACAAGAGAATGAAAACACTTGCATAAGAATTAATTTTATATTCTTAACTGATTAAATATTTAAGAAGTCAAATGCAACCCATGATACTTGAGTATTGAACATTTCAAAGTATTTCATGAAGCATGAGTGAAAAAACATCATGTCAAAAGGTAAAAATGATATATGTGTTGTGTAACGGCATCATTATAACTTCATGATGGAACTAAATTAACTAAAAAATAAGTCATTTCTTTTAACATCAATGCCAATCATTAACCTTGTTCACATAGTGAATCAATTTGTCCATCTGCCGGAACCAACTTTCTGCATATTGATATTTGAAGTCTGTTCCCATGGTAAACATGATATGGTTTGTCCTTGTGATATTTGCCTAAAGAAAAGGAACAGATATGAATTAGAATGAATAGTTGTGATTCTGAATAGAACAATAACTTTTATGTATGAAAAGTTGTGGTCCAAATGGTAACTTTCGAGTATAACATGCAGATAGATCGAAGTAGCATAAGACATCAAATTTGCATTCTCAATTTCTCACAGAAACTCATCGGTGCAACACCAAGATGACCAGTCTATAGAAGTTTGTAGGAGCATCAATTGGCCTAACAGATCATATTAATGATTTTTTTATGCAATGTATACAGCTGAAAGAGAGAGTACATCGGTACGAAATATTGACGTGTGAACATATTGAGACCATAGATACCTGTGCTAGAGCTGCAGCAACAAAATCATTTACACGCTGTTCAACATTATAATCAAAAAGAAGGGGATCATCCTGCATAGAGGAAAACAAGAAAAAAAATCAGTTCACGGCTGGTGCTACATGATATGTAACTCGATTTCACATTAATTACCTGAACGACAGGGGAGTCAGCATTAACTTCAAAATAAAACCCACCAGGAGGTGGTTCATAGTTTTTTGGGAAGATGCCAGCAAAGATCTGAAAAAATGTATGCATGACCAACATTACATAGTAAATATATAATTTGCTGAAATTTAAGAACATCAAGTTGAGATGTTGAGCTGTAACATTTACTAGAGAAAGAAAAATAAAACACTTACATCAGCTGATGAGCCAAAGGTCTTGGAGCCCCTCCATACAACTTCAAGTTCTTTTGTTCCCTTTCGAGTGTCACGATCTTGGTAATCAATGCGGAAAAAGTAAAAAGCATCAAATCCTACCTGAAAGATAATAATATGTTTACTGTGCCACTCTTTTCCCATTTAAAGGAAAGCCTATATGTTTATCAAAACACTGCAGGTACAGCTATAAAATGAATAAAAGATTGAGTTGTATAAATTTAGTAGTTCAATTCTGTGGTTAAGAAGTGCTGTCAATGACATACTCTTGAAGGCAGTCGAAAACAAATGATAATTTGCTCCTGGAATTTTTACGCATTCTCTATGCCTCAATGTAAGTAGATATACTGATTGACAACGCTATCTCTCAACTTTTAGGTACTTTTGTATTAAGGAAATTCATAACTAGCTATGATGAGTGATGACTAGTTACTAACTTGCCATCATGAGAAAATTTCGTCTTATGATGCAAGGGGGAAGTATGGGAAATTAGCAGTGCCTATGTATGAAATCATTAGGTCATGTAAAACCATTAGGTCATGTAAAATCAGAAGGCATGGCATAAATGGATACAAGCGAATTACTTCTGCACCAAGGAGGTAAGCCTGAACTGCAGAGTGCCCAAATGGGTCAATCTGCCAGCCAATCCTTGGAATCTGACCAAACTCCTCTTTGATGAACTTGTGCCCAAGTGTGGTCTGATCTATCATGTCAATGTAGTGTACAGCTGCCTCATCGTGCATGCACATGCCCCCATTTCTTCAGTGTCACAAACAGCGGTACGTCACCCGCTATAGTTTAGAGACATGATTGGCAATGCAACCAAAATAAATGCTAAATTTGTAATGCGAGAAAACATACATTAACTCCAACCGTCCAGAGCTGATGAGCCCCTTCACAATATCCTTAATCATGTCGTTCTGCTGTCTCCACCATCTCTGGAAGAATGCCTGCGAAAACATGCCAAAATGGTTACTGACAAAAAAACATACAACCCATCCAAAAAAAATCCGGCATTTTAGCAGCATCCATTTGGATGTAGAATTGCTGATCCAATATCAACTCTTGGAACTAAAAGCAAGGAATAGAGTTCCTCCACTACTTCAGCAAACACGAGATGGTTATAGAAACAGCAAAATGACTACAGGTAATTGTGCATTGCTTCCAGTCCGCAATTCCACACCTGAAGGATTCTCATTTTGCAATTCCTCATGCTCCTTACGACCTTACCTGTTCGACGTAGATGAACTTGCGGTTCTCGTCCTTGAGCAGCGCCGGCACGAGCGAATCCAGCACGTTCTGCACGCACGCACCCTGCAGCCCAAAACAAGAATTAAAACACGCAAAGTTGATGGAAACTAGTGCATTTAGCTTGAAAAATAATCGATCAATTCAACACGACACCATGCCAAAGCTAGCACTACTAAATCGCACAGTAACCCCCAAAAAGAGGGGGGAATTCAAAAAAAAAAAAAAAACTAGCTCCGGGGACTCTCATCATCAGCGGCGGCGCGCACCTGGATGGTTAAAACTGATTAGCTGGGGAAAACAATTCTAACGAATGCGCATGAACAGAGAAGCACATGCAGCAAGCTAATAGAAAATGCTCTATATTTAATTAATGAAGTGGGATCCACAATTTAGTATGGCATTCTTTTTAGAAAAAATTTGAAGGATAAAATGACATTCTTTTTGGGACGGAAGGAGTACGTAACATGTGAAAGTATTATACTAAAAAATGCAAATTGAATTAGTGGAACAAAGTAAAATGTACTGCTAGAACATGTAATTTGAACTATTGGAACAAATCAAATAGAGTAAGATGCATGGGCGGTCCCTAAACTATGAGTCGATTCTCATCCAGGTCTCTATTCTTTGAAATTACAGTTTCGGGTCCCTAATCTTTTAAGTGGGTTCATCCCGGTCCAAACCTACCATGTAACAGCCCTGTAGCTGACGTGTCGCTGACATGGCCGTCCATATCACATAAATTACTTAACAAATTCAGAATAAATACTAAAAATTTTAGAAACAATAAAAAAATACAGGAAATCATAAAGCTATTAGGAAAATTCATAAAAAAAATTAGAAAAAGTAGCACTTGAGGGCTCCCATACGTCACGATGCTAGAGGTCTTGCGCTTACAACTATAGAGTGATTAAAAGCGACCACACTGTCTTTATGTTTCTTTTAATAATTTTATGATTTTTTCATATATTTATGCTTTTTTAATGATTTTCCATGATTTTTTTATTTATTTCCCCTTTTTATGATTCTTTTGATATTTTCTATATGTTTTTAATGATTTTCCTATATTATTTTTCATTCTTATAATTTTCAAAATAGTTTTCCCACATTTTAATGATTTTTCATTTTTTAAATGATTTCTATATGATTTCCCCATATTTTTATGTTTTTTTTTAATGATTTCCTCCTTTTTAAAACTAATTTACGTGACATGTCAGCTCTAAGGCTGTCACGTGACAAGTTTGGACCGTGGCGGACCCAATTAAAAAGATTAGGGACCCAAAACTGCAATTTCGAAGTATGGGGACCTAGATGAGAATCGATTAATAGTTTAGGGACCGCCCGTGTATTTTACTCATCTATAAATTGAGTTGCATGACCAAAACAGATATGCTATACGAAAATAGAACATGCACATTGAACTAATGGAACAAGTGAAATGTACTGTTGAAACATGCACTTTGAATTACTGGAACAAATCAAATGAATTGAATTGGAAGACTAAAAATAAGTTTGTTATACGAAAATGAAACATGCACATTGAACTAGTGGAACAAGTAAAATGTACAGCTCGAACATATACCGGAAACTACTAGGGCAAATCACATTTACCAATGGTGGACGCCCAGGTCGAAGCGTTCCATCGGGTCGGGCGCCCGATCCCTCACAATTATAATTTACATAAAAAATTCATAAATTCAAAATAAAATTTATACTTGAGCTCCTAATTATTATACATTCTCACAGAATTTTCACAAAAACATGCTTAGATTTCAGTTGATCCCATGAATTTGTATTCTCCAATACCTATGTATCTTGTCGTTGTTGTCGTTGGTGAGCTGGGGCTTGGGTGCGGTTCACCAAGACCCCACCTCCCGCGAGTTAGAGCTAGGGCGATGAAGGTTCAACGATGGGTGATGGTTCACGCTATCATAGATGTGAGAATGGAGGAGGGTGGTGGATGGGGAATTTTGGAGGCAATGGGTGGTGGTCGGCGAATCTAGCTGCGAGAACCACCAAAGAAGGAGGGTGGGGCAGAGGCACTCACTCGAGATAAGGAAGAGGAATTGCTTGAATGGAAGGATAAAGGGAAGGAAGATTCAAGAAAGCCGGAGAGAGGAACGCTATCATATACCATCACCGATAAAACAATGACATGGCTATGGAGGAGCCACCATTATCAAACGTGGAGGAGCACCGACGCGCGACGATGCTTATATATTGCGTGCGGGTGACTGTGACACGGGGATGTGGGGATTAGGGTTAGGGGCGGATTTAGGGGATGTGAGAAATATAGGGAGAGATTTTTTTAAAAGGGGCCTATATATGAGGTTATATGGGATCAAATTTAGTGATTTCTGTTGGAGGGAGCCTTAAATACTGATGTTATGTTAGTGCATTAGGCAGGGACCCATAGAAAATCAAAAGCAACCAATTTTTAAGAAGTAAAGCTTTTTTTACTGCAAATAATTTTATTTCATGACTAGATAATTTTAAAGATCTTATAAAAATGTAACTGAGTTTTCACTGAATCTATAAAAAAATGAGGAACTTTTGTAATCAAAATTTAATTTTTAAAGGAAAATATGTTTAAAATTTTGCGATGATTCTAAAGAGCATGCACACTACAACTATCTTAACAATCGAGGCCCAGAAATTAAATCTTGGATTCGCCACTGATTAGGGTTGAGATTAGGTAGCCTTATATTATGTAAGAAGAGGTTGGTAATTGATAGATCTAGGACACCACAATCATTAGTAACTAAGTCCCTTTATTTGGACTTCATGATATTTTCATACCAAGATATGAAAGTGCATCTAGGGGCTAACATGATATTTGGTGATTAATGATGGGTAATTAAGGGACTAACATGATTAATTGAGTTAATGTACATGTATTATCCTCTAGAAAAGAATGTGAAGATGTCCATGGACCCCTCAAAGGTAAAAGAGAAGAAGGTGCTTAATATTTAGGGTTAAGGTATTCCTTTTCTAATTTGAGTCTAAGGACAAATCATAATATTAAGAGGGATGCAACGAAAATTTTCTTTTAGATAATCTATGAGCTCAATTGGATGAACCTTGCTTATACCTATCCACAAAATCTCAATTTTACACGTTTGATTTAGTTTCATATGGGACATCCGATATGTATTGAACTATTTGATATAAACTGGACCATCTGGTCCGATACAACCCACTCTACTTACTTATTTCTAAAATATTGGATTGTCCGATGTGACATGAAACTATCTGATATGTATGGAAGTGTCTGATTCTTATTATGATCCGACTCAATCTGGTTCCTAGGGTGCTAAAATATCATATCATATATATCAGACTATCCAATAGGTTCGGACCTTGCAAATGTTGTATCCAATCTGAACCTCTCTGGATCGTGTGTTTCTAACCATTACTCTATTGCCTTGTTTCTTTGACACGTCAGATAGCTATCCGATGTCTGTCTGAGTGCAACAACTAGTTGCCTAGTGAGGCTATTTATTGCCCCTCTTCCCCACGTGCAAGGGTTACCTTTCACACAAGTCTACGCTGAACTTCCAAGCAACCTAGACCTACTTGCTTTCTCCTTTCCCTAGAACTAAGTGATTCCACCTTTGTGAGAGCTGAGAAGCTAGATTCGAGTGCCTAGTGTCAAGTAAAGTTCATCCTCGAGCACTCACCTCATTACCAAGTTGGTTTTCCATCAAATTTATTACACTTGGAATTTAAGGGCTCCTAGACGACTAGGAGTCGTCCTTGAGCTACCGAAGCTTCGCGTGGTGGACGAGAAAGTTTGTAAAGGCTGGTTCCACCTCCACAAGAAAAGAAATAAAGGAGTGAAGCCCGGAAGGATTAGGGTCATGTGGGACCTCGGCTTAGGTGTGATCAAGCCGCCTCAACGAATACTAAGATCTCCTAAAAATCCGAACTTCGAGAACAACATCAACCGTGTCTCTATCGTAATTTCATTCTTGTTTTGATTTACTCTAGCATGTTGTTTTTCTGGTATATATCTCTGTAAACTCTATTTGGTATCCTTGATTTGGGTGGAATTCACAAAATCTCCTTTTCTTCTAATATCGAATTGTTGAGATCCATATGCAGGGTACCTCGATGTCGTGATGAATATACGTGATGGTGCGTTACTTTGATGAGATTTTGAAATACTTTGGTCATGCATTTGGTGAAATGAGCGCGAAATTTGAAACCGGGAATCTGTTTTGAACCTTAGGTGAGTTTCAGGGTTCACTAGACCGTGTCTGACGGACTTATGTCAGGGCAGTTCTTGTGATTGATTGCTTTCCAATGATCTTGATACACTTGATTTTTTACGATGATGATGTTTTATGAAGCTAACCTTGCAGGGGAAGGTAACTGGTTTGTTTGGACTTATCTCTGTGGTGCGGGTGTCGGTGGGTTCATGGCTGATGTCGTGCCGCGGAGCTGAACTAGAGGTTCGGGCGTCCAGGGGCGCACAGGCGACCGTATTCGGTACTTGGCGGTCACATGAGATGGCATGGACGAGAAGGTTCTCTGTGGCAAGAATCCAAGACAGCAGGAGGCTGGGCGTTGGTAACAGCGTCGAAATGGGACTGACCTGGTGGGCCCAGGTGTGAGCTGGCGACCAAGATGATGCGAGAAAGGTGCGAGGATGCTTCTGGAGAAATATGGCATGAATATTCATTATTTGGAGTGAGTTAGGTAGCACGTGTGTTGTATGTTGATCATCAGATCAAGGGTGTAGACCAACCTTAGGGTTTATGAGGATATAAATAGAGGGGGAGGGGAGCACCTTCCCCCTTATCCACTTAAGCTGGAAATTTCATATTTGTGAGAAGGGTGTGTGAGAGTGAGAGGGTTGGCACCTACGAGTGCTTGTGGTCGCGAGATTGGCTTGTAATCTTTCAACTATCTATGCAATGAGATTTCCGTTCTTCGAGTTCATAGCTTGTTTTTGCTAGTTCATAGATTTTGATCTTGTTGCTTTGTTAGTTTTTACTACAACTAGTTTATTTGGCTCCTCTCCTTCCCCATGCCTATGATCCATGATGTCTTGAGATTGATTATGTATTTTGACAACTTTTTTGCAAACTAAGATAGGCTAGAGATCAATTTTCCCGCTAGTTGTAAATCTATTAATCAGAACTTGATCTTCGCGCAATAGTCAGTGTTTAAGTTTTATAATCATCTACAATAAAACATTTTTAAGTGCTTCCACTTCTAGAAGTTACGTCCCTTTCATATCTACCAACAAAAAAAAATTGAAGTCATGGACATTCTTCGTTTGGGAGCAGTGAGGTGAAAATGAGTCACAAACTTTCTGCTAGAGATCTTTGACTGGCCGTAGTGTGTTTGAATTTTCCTGATTTTTGTGCAAGAAATTTTAAGGTGATTTTTGGTGGAGTGTTACTTGACTCGTCATGACATAGGAAGAAAAGTTTCCAAAATTATTAGAGCACCATAAATTTGAAATTATTAGAGCACCATAAATTTGCCAGATACATCCTCCAAGTAAGGACAATTGCTAAAAAAAAATCTGTTTTGTTTTTTTGAAAGTAGCTTTATGATTTGGCTTGTTGTACTTTATTAAAGTAAGGTTTGAATTGATTTTTTTGTTTAGGCACGTGACGACCAGGATTGTAACTAAAGTTCCCTCATGTTGTTATAGATGTCAACAATGCAACATTAGGGTATACATAGTTGTCACGATGTTTGGTTTTTGCAAGGTTGATGAGTCTGAGGAGCACCGGTACAGAGAAAAATCTTAAATGGTCTCATTCACACCCTCTAGTCGCCGTTGCGGTTTTACACGAATAGTGCGATATCACATTAGATAGTTCAATCCATATCAACCTATCCAGTATTGAGTCTGGAGTATCCAATATCAACTTTCCACTGCATTTAAGTTTTAAATTCTGTTGTCGCCTACCGGCAACATCTTGATCCTTCAAGTTATATTTAACATTTAGTCAAACTATATTCTAACCACCGTTGACTCAGCAAAAAATTACCATTCGTGCTAGTTTCAATATTTTGATGACCAAATTAACTCGATTTTGAAGTTCCAGAAATAAAATGATCAAGAGTCGTAACCTATGAACTACAACATATACCCTCCATATCACAAAAGCTTTATGTTGTAGACATTGACACTGGCTTCAAAATACAATTCAAATCACTGATTGTCATTGATTTTTTATAGAATCTATGAAAATACAATATTATGGAAGTGTTTTCAAGAGAACTCTATATGTATAATTTTCATATATCCAATTGAATACTTCAGAAGGTTCGCACAGATATATAGTTTGAAAACTTTGGCTTAAAATATGTATGAAACGTACCTTTTACGATTTATTTGGATGGCGTAAGTTAGACATGCTGGTCGGCAACCGACACGAATGAGATAGACGATCACCTCGCCGTCCCGTCGCGGCTCCCGGGGATCACATGATGCGTTGTTTTGAACTTTGGAGCTGTTCTTACATATCGCAAGGAACGATTTGTGTTTGCGACCTGTTTAAATTTGTCGGGAAACAGGGTGAAGGAGAGGCATCTATCCATGGAATATGACTGATAGCCACTAATTAGCTAGCAGGATATTATTTTAAAAACATAGGGAATATTTTGTGGAGGAGTACGATTGGACGATTCAATCCGATCAAACAATTTTTTAGAATGGATATAAACTACTCCCTCCGCTATGAAATAGTAGTCATTTAATCATTTTAGGCTTGTTCTAAGATAAAGTTGCATTATAAATAACTTTTTAAAAGTTTTCAGAGTATAGTAGTGCATGAGGACGTTTAAGCCAGGCTTGACGCTGACGAAGGCCTGGCAAACCCTAAGCTTCCTTTTGATCCTTCTTCTTTTGCGCTTGATCCAAGTGTATGACTGGACAGTGAGCTCGCTCAGCGAGGATAGTCTCCGGGAGATGGTAGCAACACTCTCTCCTTCATTCGTAGGGGCTCGGCTATACTGCCCCTATTCTTTCATGTGGTAGTCCGACACGGCGGCGTTGTCCCCTGTTCTCGGTGTGACTGACGGTGGCCTGGCTCCACTTCACCAACACGGCGGTGTGTGGACGTACGGCGCTGGCGTGCCATCCCCTGCCTCCAATCTACACCAACGGCCGGGGCGCCGCCCATCCTCTTCATGGTGGCACAGCACGGCGCGGCAAAGCCGACCTTCTGTATGTATATGCGGCCATGGAACTATATTCTTATTATTGCCGCATCAAGTCAAAATCAAAATCATTGGGAGCACATCCATCGAAGGCCCAAATCATCGCTGTAGAATCCCTGCCAAGGAGATGTGAACTTGAAGTACCGAAAGACGTTGCCGTCGAGTTACAGCGAGGAACTAACAACAATCCTAACACGACATCGTCAAGATGCTACTCGTGAGAAAATAAGACGGCCGACACCCTACACGGCACTGCACACCATCAGCAAGCGAAGAAACGTGATCAATATCACATAAACTGACGTTTTGTCTTTAGCGGAATCATGTTCTGCTTGGGAGAACAGTTCCTGGCCAATTCGTGGCAAAAAATGGAGAACCTGGAACAACAACTCATAAAATGTTGGTTTTTCCTTAGCAGAATCGCATTCCGCTAGGAAGATTCATCTTCGAGCCTCGTCCGTGAAGTTTTTCGAAGCGGGATGCCGTTCCGCTTGATGAAACCGAAGATCGCCCATCAACGACTCCGTTAAAATCATGGGAGCCGTTCGATGACCTTCTCCAACTACTCCGCCAACATCGACGAACCTGCTATCACATCAACTTAAACGGAACATTGTTCCGGCAAACCCGACCTTCAAGGTGAACAAGACCCTGAAGGCCAAAGGTACCACGGAGAACTCAATTCCACGATGCCAGTTAACTCTCCTAATGACGAACATTCCATCAAGGGAATCGTGGAGATCTCAATTCCACGATGCCGGCTAACTCTCTTGATGACAAACGATATCGTGGAGATCTCAATTCCACGGTGCTGGCTGATTCTCTTGATAACGAACATCCCATCAAGGGCATCGTGGAGATCGGCATCGTTGAGATCCCAATTCTACGGTGCCGATCAACTCTCCTGATGACGAATATTCCATCAAGGAGATCCTTAACAACATTCTCTCAAAGACCCACGATATCATGGAGATCCCAATTCTGTGCATTCGGGGGTCAATATGTACTACTAGGTGCCGCTATTGATTGGTAGATTGGAAACAGGTTTCCGGATCCACGGCTGACTTGCACTGAACCGTCACACACTTAATGAGTTGGAACTGTCTAACGGGTTTGTACGTGGATATGATCTACGTAGGAGATAGAACCCTAGCGGGCCGAATCCGACTAGCGTGACTATATAATGAGAGGCATAGGGGCGGCGTTAGCAGATGAATTGAGCCTTCACCACGCCTAGCCGTCGCGCGCCCCTCCTGCTCTCCAGAAACCCTAGCCGCACGGCGAGGTGCTAGCACACCCCATGAAGTGTTCCTGCTCGGTACATGTGGATACCGCTAGAGGCGCTGCCGTACGCGGACGCGCTGCTCTGTTGGATCGTCGGCGAGCACAGGTGAGACATCGGCGAGCACTCGGCGACCACCGGAAGGCACTCGGCGAGCATAGGCGAGCACTCGGTGGTGATCCGGACGAGTATGTCTACTTCCACTACGCGCGAGAAACTGCTTCCGCTGCATTTGCGCGTCAAGGGTAACGATCTGTGATCTTTTACTTGCATGTGCTCCTGGGTGATTCGTGGTAGAAAATTTTGATTTTGCGCTCGCGTAGCGTACCCGTTTCCCAGCAGATTTATCATGCAGAAGAGGGTTGTATCACTGAGTATAGAGGTTGTATCATATAGAATAGGGTGGTATCATCCAGAATAGGGTTTTAGCAACGATTATTGGGGGCATATAATCAAGAATAGGGTTGTATCATCAAGCATAGGACATGTATCGTACAGAATAGAGTTGTATCGTGGAGTATGGAGGTTGTACAATCTACAATGGGTGTGTATCGTCGAGTATGGGAGATGTATCGTGCAGGAAATGTATCACCTGGGGGAGAACGAAGATGGTTTTCCGTCGCTGCCACACACCTCCTAGTAGAGGATGACATGGCTAAACAGATCGATATCTCAACCATCAGATCCACGAGGAGTGGACCAGATCTGAAAAGGTGGAAGCCCTTTCCATTTAGAAAGTCAAGGGGGTTTTCGTGAAAGTGTTTAAGTGAGAAAAGTGGTTTCCACCTCTCCAGATCTGAGCCGCTCCTGATGGATCTGATGGCTCAGATATGTTATTAGCATGTTAGCACTCAATGAGCATTTGCACTAGATACGTTGCCAAAGGAAAAATAAGCTGGCTGCGAAGACATATGTAGTTCATGCAACTTTGTAATGAATGATGCGTACGCAAATATAATCATGCATTCATTGCTGCAGAAGAATTTGTAGTCCTCCCAACCGCAGATCGTCCCACCGCAGGGCGTGTTCTAGCACCAAGGGTCATCCTCCGGCAGCATCGGCTCCATTCCCGGCTCACTGGCCTTACCCCACATCAACTTCTAGTAGCGCTTGCACTCCTGGTTGACAGCCTTGGTAGTGTCAAAGGCGGCCAGATTGATCTCGACCTAGGCGAAATAGCGCTTGGCAATTGGCAAGTTGACGCGGTTGACGAGGAGACCGAGCACGTAAGCCGTCGCCTCGTTGCAGTTAGCAGTTGCCTGTTTGAGCCACGCGAGGCCGCGTTGCACGCCATCGTGCTAGAAGACCACAGCCTTGAGGTCGACAAAGAGGCAAGCCAACGGATTGCCTTCCTTGGCCAGGTGGCCGACGACGACGAGGTAGCGCTCTTTCTCCATGGACTCCAAGTTCCGCGGCGACACCCGCTTGTCCACACTCCGATCCTTAGCCACCTTAGACAAGGTTTTCCAAGTGCAATATGCCAAAAAAAGAAAACCAATTAATTAATAAAATTGGTGATTGCGGGATACTCCCACTCCCTGTCAATCAAAAAAGAAACGACACACTAAGTACTTGACTCGTAGGCTGCAAAGGTCATTCATAAGGCAAGATGAACTTTAGGTTATGAGGCTAAGATATGGACGAGGACATCATTGGGAATCATGACGAGCGCCGCCGGCGATCGGTGCACGCTCAGCATTGCTAGCATAGAGAAAGAGTCTAGATGAAAGAGGAGAAGAACAGAGGGAAAGTGTACATAAATAAGAGATGATGATGAAAAAGAAATGAACGTGCCACTGCCATTTCCCCGTCATATTCACACCGTGTTTGTCATTTTTGACGCGAAGAAATAAAGTCGCTTCCTCTCCCGCGCCTAGATGTGACACTTGATGGATTGACCGCTCTTCCGCAACCAGCCGCGTTATTGAATTGGAAACATCCGCCGCAAATAAATATATTATTGTAAAGTGAAGTTTATTGATGGTAAAGTATGGTCTATGGTTGAGTGCTCAAGGCCGCACCGCTTCCTAGATCTAACGGGGCACCGGTCTTCCTCTCATTTCCCATGCCCCTTCCTATTCCCTCGCGTGCCAAACAGGCTCACATACACTCATCGGGTTCAATTACATGGTTCAATGTGAGGTATATCTAGATTTGCGGCATGATACTTGGGCAGATGAATGATTTGTATAACTAATCAAATCAAATGTATTTGGGGTGCACACCATATTTAAATTGAAATCTATATGCAAGTTTGGCTGTAGCACTGTCTGTACTATTGATAGGCCTAGGAAAGTTGTGTTGAAAATGTGGCTAATGACAAGTTTCAATGCTCTGTTTTACACACCTAATATTTGAAGTGTTCAAACTGCAATTCATGTATACACTGGATGGCATACCCGATCTTAATTCTTCTAATGGAATTTTTATTTTTATTAGTCCGCAGTGGTTTATTTTCACTGAGAGTAATTTTGACATTCTTTGTCATATAGAACTACTTCTCCTCTGTATATACCATGTTGTAAAATATGGGTTCATGACGTATGCTACCATGATATATCAAGCATTGATATGCAAATATAAAAGAGGCAAAGTCAAGTTCTACGATTCTCTCAACCATACATAACACTAGTTGAGAATTGCAATGTTTGGAGAGTCATTGTGAAACATATGAGACGCTTTGGAAGTTTCTAGAGTATTGAAGAGTAGCCGTGAGAGTAGATATTTGCATAGCAAATGTTAGAAATGTGTAGAACATTGCTATGTAATTAAGATTATCTAAAAAGTAGGTTATACAAGGGTGTAGAAGAAAGAGAGCCATGATCTTTAGCTACAAATAGAAGTGTTCTCCTCTTGCATGCCATACCATCTAAGGAGCATGGTAGGTGAGGGTAAGGTAGAAGAGTGATAGAAAGATAGTGACAGTGTGAGAGTGAATGAGTGCTAGGTTAGTCACTCTTGTTAAGATAGTGGTGTAATTTCGTTGGTTAATTGGATACCACTTGGTGTTGAGCTGACGACTTTGTGCAATGTTTGAGATCAGTTTATTTTACAACTTTAATTGTTTGACAGATTTTTCCCATAATGTGATGTTAGCATGTGATTTTGATATGAACATCACATTTATCTCATGCGGTTGGGAAGGTTCGGCATCAGATGCAGGAGTCCTTAGGTCTGCCATCAACAAAGGGTTTCAGGTCCCCGAGGGAAAGTATTTTCTTGTGTATGGTGGATATACAAATACGCCATCTTTTCTTACCCCATATCGAGGAGATCACTACCATCTCAGCAAATTTAGGAGGTGTGGGTCATTTTGAAGAACTTATGCAGACCACAAAGAACTGTTCAACCATCGCCACGTGATCCTTCGCAATCATATAGAAAGGGCTATTGGTGTTTTGAAGAAGCGATTTCCAATACTGAAAGTTGGAACATTTTACCCCACCAGATCTTAGATTAAGATCACTACTGCAACTGTTGCATTTCATAACATCATTCGAGGTCAAAATGGTGAAGAATGGTGGCTGGATCATCAAGTAGATAATATTGATCCATCTGAGTTTGTTCCTATACCAGATGGTGACGACGTAATAGATCCAAATGATTTGGAATCAAGTGATGGTGGGAATCTTAGGGATCAAATTGCAATGCAATTATGGGCTGATTACCATAATTAATCTTAAGTATGCACTATCATATTAATGTATTGTCCTGATTGCACCTCAGCTTAGTAGATTACTAATTTATTTTTTTTATGTTAAGTGCATCTATAGCTAAAGAAGGGTCAAGGGCTTCATGGAACAATACATTTGAGAAAGCTATTGTTGATATACTACTAGACCACAACAACTCAAAGTTTCGAGGTCAAAATGGATGGACAACAGACGGATGGAGAAGTGTTGCCAGTAAGTTCAATGCAAGATTTCCAACTGCCCAATTCACAAAACAGCAAATTCAAGAAAAAGAGAAGCAGTTAAAAGCCAACTACAAACTCATACGAGATGCTCGCAAACAAAGCGGAACTGGTTGGAATGATACCATATGTATGATCAATGCTGAGCCCATAATTTGGGATAGATTAATTGTAGCAAGTACTTTCACCTTTTTTACTAATAGTATTCTTTGTGCTACATGTTGATGCTAACTATATTTTCTTCTAATTCAACAGGCTTATCCAAAGGTGAAGAAATTCCGCAATAAGCCATTCCCTCTCTACAACTACTTGGTTTCACTTTACGAAGGTAACTTATTTTCTTCACATGCTGCTACAATTGATGCTACAATTACTTGGTCGCACTTTATGACACTATTTTTATTTGTTAAATTAGGAATTACAACATCCGAAGATTTGAATTTCACATCAATTGATATGGTAGATGTTGCAACTAAGCATGTTATCCCCACTAGCACCGATGCCTATAATGTTAGCTTGAACTCAAGTGGTCACATAGAGGTAGATGAAGTGGAGCGTGTACCATCTGTTTCTTCCGGGCACAGGAAGATAGTCATGGGAAAAAGCAAAAACAGAATCAAATTGCTTGTGTTCTTGAGAGCTACCTTGAATTCAAAAGGGAGCAAACAATGAAATTCGCAGAAGAACTAAGTGAAATAAAAAAAAGATTGTGATGAGTTCTCTATTGGAATGTGTGTTGCTGCATTGCAATTAATGGAAGAGTTAACAGATTTGAAGAAGGCTAAGGCGCTGCGACTCTTCATATGTGAATTAAATAGAGAGATTTTCCAAAACATCAAGAACCCAAGTGTTCGCCTCCTTTGGATAAGGAGTGAGATTACTCTCTATGTATGGAAACAACTCAATTTTTGATGTATACTACAATCTGGACAGCTAATAGTTGATATACATATATCTCGCATGTGGGGAATAACTCATTATTTTGATTTTGGACAAGATCTCTTGTATGAGGATAGTGTGGCGTACAATACTTCTATTACAAGTAAGTTGTACAATCAGGTAGCATACACACTATTATTTGTGCATCAAAGACTTTATAGTGCTCCCTCATAATGATGTTTTGTGTATGCTGAGAAGTTGATGTGTTGCGAATTTGAATCTGGGACGTGCGGTAGTGTTACCGTGATAGTATCGCTCGTAGTGCTGTTTTGGGCCATATTTTTAGTTTAGTATGCTCATATGTTTTTAGGAAATCTTACTAGAGCATGTTTCTAGTTGATTTAGCTTGTTAAATTCGTTGTCTATAAACCTAGACATAGAGATGATTTATTTCAACCAATAATCTCTAGGTATGTAAACTCTACCTTAATGACACATTATTGGTACTAGCCTAATTCATACTAATGTAGATATGAAGAAGTATCATGTTACTAGCATAAGGCATACTAATGCACATTTGACAGAGAGTATTTTCGTGCTACGAATTGTGGGAGAGGTTTAGGCTTTTTCTTTTCTCTCTAGATATCTCACAAAGGAGTGTATTTGGGTATTTTTAGAAGAGGTGGGCTACGGAAACCGAGTTTTCAAGAATTCGCAAAGATCCAGCATAGTCCGAGATATTCGAACCCCTTTTGAAAATCGACGAAAATCAGGAAATAAAACCTAACTACTCCTAAACTATACGTGACCTCATCTCTCGCCCGGTCACGCACTTGAAACCTCGGAGCAGCTCACAAATTTGTCGTCGCTTCAAATTAGGGTTTTGCAAAAACGCCGAGTCTTCGCTAGGGTTCCGAGAAATCCAAAAACCCCCTAGCACTTTATATTAATTAATTTGACATCAATGCCACTAATAAAAATTAGGGCTCAACGATGCTCACACCGGCAGTGGGGGCTCGAACCAGGGTAAACCACTTGTGTCTTCACGGTTTGTATTGTCTTCTCCCTTCTTCCTACTGTATGAAGGATCTGTACCCGGGCCATCAAGTCGCACCAGGCCCTTGTCCGGGAAGACAGCGCGGCCTTAGCCCCCGCAGGCTTGGCCGCTGCCCTAAGTTGCTGAGAAGGGTGGTTGTTGGGCCTCACACCAATTACAAATTCGTCTGCCGGTCCGTGGACCCGCCGCTCTTCAGGAGCGCGATTCCCAGACACCAACACTGGAGAATCAAAAAATTGAATCGGTGATGGAGGTGATGGCAATTTCACACAACCATTAAATTGAATAAAAAAATTTGACTTTCTTTAATGGACGAAAGTCAAAATCCTCAACATTGTCTGATTCAAGTTTAAGCGATCTCGATGCATGGTTTCCTCCGTCGCCGCCGCTGCCGGAGTAACCGAAGAATCCCTTACATCGGATAAGTCGCCACCGATGCAATCCTCTGTAGCTGTCGATATGGAAGCAACACATCAAGTTGAGCTGATTTGATCGTCGGGAGCTCCTCCTTCGTATCCCGCAACAATGTTAAATCGGTGTTAGAATGAATCAACGGTGAAAAGGTGAAGTGTTATTGTTAACATAAATTAGGAAAATGAGAAAATATATTGTAATGATGGACTCAACAACATTAATGTGGTACTTTTATATTTTGTAGTTTATGACATTAGCTATACCTGAAAAATTAATCACAAAAGAAAGCTTATGATGCTACACCTATTGGTATATGTTAGTATTTATACAGAGAAGTTCAGGACAAAAAAAGTAGTACATGCTAACACATGCAAACATGTATTACTTCTTGCTATGTCCAGAAGGAAGGGGGGATCACCTTGAAACGTCTTCTTCTGTCCATGCTCTGTTCGATTAGTGATTTACTTGCTGCCGCCCTCTCCTTGATTGGTAAAGATGAAGCAGAAGCGTCTTCTTCTGTCCAAGCTCTGATCGAGTAGCCGAAATATATAGTGTATAAATTATGTACAGAGCCCAAATTCTTCACGATTTCGTGCCCGTGGTGTGGATTCTATCCGTAGCATAATACAACGTGTAGCCTAATGCATAATACGTGTAGCCTAATATGTTTGGCTTAATACGAATTCTAATTGATTTGGACGTAGCATAGAATTAGAATTTGTGATTAGATATCACAGACTCTCTTCAGACTCCTCCCATCACGAACAAACGGAAGCAGACGAAAGAAAAAGGAAGAAGAAATCCACCTTGCTTTATTATTAGGTATAGAGTATAGAAATGTCCGATGAAAATTAACACCGATACATATAAACTATTCGACATGTGTTATTCATAAAATCCACATAATTTTATAGTTACATGTGCCGATTAGTAACTGTAACCGACATACACAAACATTCATCTCCCAAGGTGCTCCGCAAGAAAAAAAAAAACATGCATATAAGCTATACGATCTATTCTATTCTTCTCTTCGACCTTCCATCTCCTCCATCTTTTCCCACATTTCATTTGCTTCTCCATCTCCGCCGCTAGCCCGCCATAGTCTAGTCACCATCTTCTTTGATGTTGTGGCCCTCCCTACCCACCTTACCATTGTGACCGGCCTCAATATGGTCAACACGAACTATGGATGATCAAGCCCCCTAGAAGAGCCGACCAACAACGGGCCTCGTGAGGAGAAAATGGCCAACTAGAAGAAGGACCCACCAGCGAGGAGGCCAAGCCCCCATGACATCGAGGAGGCAACAAAACACAACAATGATTACTTCAGCAGCTACTCTGACCTTGATCTAACTAGTGCCGCCACTTATGCCTTCATGTAGATAGCTAGCCAGGTTGAGCTATAGTGCTACACAGTTGTAGGTAGCAGCCTAGTTACCACCGGAGTGGTAATAGCTGGGCTAGATAAAATATTGTTTTAAATATATATTTGCTCGTTCTAACCATAAATCAACATAGAGAATGGGTCATCTGTGTTAGTCCTTAAATGACAGATGATTGACAACATCAATGCATGTTGTTTTATGCCGTTGAAAAATCAACACTAATGACACGCTGAGCTTGTTTGACGGACATACCACTACAAAGTTGATTTTTCACAATTATGCTATTATAGAGTCAGATTCCTCGTAGATATGCTATTTGAAAAGTCTTGCACAATCTTAAGACGAATTCCATCGCTACCCTCTCCTCCTCGTCATCTCTTTGCCTTTGCCTTCATGACAACAACGTCTGGTGGTCGTGCCGCAGTGTTCTGTGGACTTCCCTCTCTTGACCACCCCACGCCGCTATGAACGATCGCCACTCTAATCATGCGGTAGTCATCACCGCCTCTGCTTTGGTCCTCTCTCTCACCGCTTTGCACGCGACCAGCCATGGTCGTTGCGCTCAATGTACATCCAAAGAGGTTTAGAGCATCCCCAGGAGCGACCTTAAGGGCTCGTTTGGAAGAAACGGGAAACAAATCCCAGGAAAAGTAGACCACTAGGGGATTTTTTTGCCATTTCGATTCCCCGGTACACATTCCCCGCATCTCTCTCCTCCAGCCCAGTGAGCCCACTCGCCCACTCCCCAGTCCCCACCCACCTGGTCCTTCTCTCTCTCCACCCTTTGAAGCGTCGCCGCCGTCTTCTCCGTGGAGCGCCAGGCCGCTGCCATCGCCTAGTCCTTCGAGGAGTAGCCGGGCCGCCGACGCCGCCTACTCGTTCGAGGAGAGCCGGGCCGCCGCCGCCTCCTTCGAGGAGGAGCGCGCGCCGTCGGCTCTGCCGCCTCCTCCTCCTCTGAGGAGCACCGCGACGACGCCACTGCCTCCTCGGCCGCCGCCGCCGTCTCCTCTGAGGAGCGTGCTCCGTCGGCTCCGCCTCCTCCTCCGAGGAGCGCGCGCTGTCGGCGCCGCCGCCTCCTCCTCCGAGGAGCGCGAGTCGTCACTGTCGTCGCTGCCTCCTCTGAGGTGCGTGGATTCCTCGCCTCTTTCTCGTGCCGGGTGTTGGATGGAGGGAGAAGAAGAATTGAGAGCGCGGAGACGGGGAAATTTTCAGCGAGGGAGGAGACGATTATTTTCTTCCCCGGGATTTCGCCGGGTTGGGGTGGGATTTTTCTGTTCCACGTGTCTCCCAAATGAGTTCCAAAATTTCCACGGGGAAGTAGCCCGCGTGGGATTTGTCCCCGGGTTTAGGCAGGGATCCCGGTTGATCCCCGTGCTCCCAAATGAGCCCTTTGTGGGAATTTAACCCTGGGATTTGTCCCCTTCACCCAAATGGGCCCTAAGACGGGTAAATATAGTTTCTTCCGGCTCAATGTGATACCTTCCGGCTCCAACAATATGAATTAAAATGATATCTTCCGGCTCAATATGAATCCTTTTACGCCCACAATTTCCAGCCTTTTTACTACAAACACCGGGAATATTCCCGCCACCGCGTTTACCTGTTGTCCAAAGTCGTTGGACTGCTCTCAAAGAAACTCTCGTATCCGCAGCAACAGAAAGAAGTTTCGGCCTCTTTGATGTCTTTTCTTAGTTTAGTTTTTGTTGAGTTTAATTTTTTTTACATACTATTAATTGTAATTTTTAAAATAATTTTTACGACATTATAGAATTATTTTTAAAATTTTGTTTATTTTTTCCTGTTATTTCAAAAGATGATCAATTTTTTCAACTACGAACAAAACTAAAACTAAATCAGAAATTAAAGAAGACGCGTCACTCCACGTTTTGTTAAACCCGACCAAGCTCTCCCCAGATGCATGGAATAGATAGCTCTACGTGCATCATCACATAAAAATGTTCCTTACCTGGACGTTGGATTGCTGGCTACCTCCGTTTTCATCTTCGTCTATAAAAAATATCAAAAACTTTCATGAAATCTTATAGACCACCGATGCAAGATGAAATGTGATGGGATTTAACAAAGGATACCTGTGTCGTACGTTTCCATCAAGTCCTACATCTCGTTCGTTAATTTGCCTCACCGTTATTAAGATGTATAGGCTCCTTAATTCAGGCCGGGGGACATCTACAGATTTATGTCGATGCAAGATCACGAACGACTCCAGAAAACATTCGGTTTTTGCGCGAACCCATGCACCCGGACTCCGGTTGTTTCCTTCGTAGCTCACGTCGAACCGTCCGACGAGTCCACCTCGTTGTACCCACCGTCTCTGTAACAAACGTCGATTTAGCAACATCTGGCTCAGCAGCTTTATCTGCAACGGTACTCTCTGCACTTGGAATTCACAACTCCCTTTGCAGCATGTACACACATGCGATGTCGTCATCTCCTCGATCATCACCATAATACCGTATGGCCAACCTTGCCAACCAAACATTGATATCACTTGTCAGGACATGCGCCGATTCAAGATTACGAACGACACCATCAGACACTATGTTTGGTAACGCAGTTCGGTTTATGCCTACCTTTGCGGGGCTCTGACTATGGGCGCTCCTCCCCAAACCATAATACCGCAACATACCGGCTGACGTGGTCACGACCACATACCGGTCATTAATCCCCTCAGGCCTATGCTACTATTATGCAGTCGCTCACTTGCTTACATCAGGGCTGCCTCCCTTTATATAGTGGAGGTCTGGCTAGAGTCCGACTTTAACTCTAAACCAACCCTTCTTATTACAACACAGAGTCCAGATAACATTGATGAGGACATACTTGTACACATATTCGACACAAAACATAGCAAACTCAATGATGGGGACACGGGACGGCCCGATCTTCTGGTGAGACTCGAGAGGATAATTTCGATCTGGTCGGAGATGCGACCTTGACGATCCGGCTACCAACCTCACAAGGATGACAACCCGGCAATCGCTAAACCACCAAACCTGCTCATTATCAACCACGCCAAGAACGCGATTGACCTGACCACGAAGGTCGTTTCCTGCAAGTGATTAAAGAACAAGCAAGAAACAAGATAAACGCAATCTAAAATTGCAAATATGGTTGAAGCACTTGGATAAATTTAAGATTCGATAACTCGACTCTAGTGGTCTAGTCGACACACGAAAATTCAAGGGGGACGCACACGTGGTCTACTAACACACAACCAAACCTGAATCTAAACAATGACGGCTACTGAATATATAGCGACGGCTAGGGTTTGTGGCGCTCAACCCTAGGGTTACATGGGCCACGGGCCCAAAGTGGAGGTGGCGCAGCACCCGGTAGATTTTGACGACCTCTTGATTTCGCGATTCTTGTTGATTCTGATAGAATTTGGTCCTTAAACTGGATCCGTTGGAAAGTTCTCATCGTGGACTTGTCCGCGCATACCAAGAACGTCCAAAACGGACTTCGTATGACCGAGTTATGATTATTTTAAGTTGGACTGCTCCTGGTGGCCGAACTGGGCTCGTGCACGACGAATTGGGTTTAATCTTTGGTTGGGTGTTGAGCAACATGGGGGTTTGAGCCTGAGGTCGTCGAGGAGGTGGAGACGCGCCTTTGTTGAATACGCCTTCAAGTATGGATGGCGGCCAAGGTGACGGCCGGAGTGGTGGATGCCGTAGCATCATGTCCGAATGTGAAGAAGGCCAACTGTGTGGTCGACCTGACCAATGTGGCGGCCGATGAAGCCATGTTGATGTAGCCGAAGGAGTGGATGCGATGAATTGTCGCCAACGTGTCACGATCGTAGTGCAAGAAGTAGAGGAAGGAGTGGTGGTCGCATCCATGTGCACGATGTCCTCATTATTCTTCCCTTCTTGAATTGTAGTCGTCCTCGACTCCTTTACATGTTCCTGCAAAAGGTTAGTAGAAACAAAGGGCACAAGAACACGTACACCTTTTGAGTAACTAGAGGAATTTAGCATGACATGGATAGAAAGATTGTCATCGTCTAGTTGGGCGCATTCCTTTACAACAAAAGATGGTTTCATATTGGAGAAAATGTAAACTCGATGCACCATATACTCTCCTTTATCATTATTTTTGTCAAAATCATGTAAACTATTTATATATAAACATGGCAAATCTGAGTGTTGACAAAGCTTCTCCTCCAAACTATTTAGATCACAACGAACATTGAATTCAATGTAACCTGAAGTATTTAAAGAAGACATTAATTTTTGCTCATCTTCGTCGTTTGCAATGTGAAGAGCATATCTATTATCTTCACAAGTATTTGGTTCGAAAATAGAAGTTACATGTTCATTCAGTAGTTGTAGTAATGATATAAGTGAAGTATTTTCACACAACTCTTCTTTATCACAAATGACAATAAGCATATCATCTTGTACCAAAGGAAAATCAGAAGTGGTTTCCACTAATTGTCGCTCTACAATAGCTTAAGTGGTGGACAAATTTTGCTCAAGGGCATCACCTTTTTCATTACCTTGTACGACCTCTTCAGTTGATGTAGGTGAAACATCAATTTTTTTATCTTCATTTACACATGTGACAACAATGGTTTCTTCTCTCTTCTTTTCTCCGTTTCATCCTGCTTTTCTCGACAATGCTTACCCTCCTGCAAAATGTTAGCTAGAAAAGGCGATGCAACAATGGGTTTATCTAATGAAGCTAGAAATTCATTCAACAATTCATTAATCATACTTTCAGCTCTACATGCACATTTCAACAATTGTGAAAGAGAACAATATGTTTCCTCAACGAGAATATCTTGAATATCCTCATTAAGTCCTTTCAAAAATCTATTTTCAATTGTCTCTTCACATTCCATTAATCCACTTAGTTTTAATAAGGTCTTGAATTAGCGATAGTATTCCTTTACCTTAAATTTACCTTGTTTCAGACATTTCAGATCAAGATATGCATCTTCGGCATCGTAGTCTTCAAACATATCTCTAGATGGTAATGGAACAAATACGTTGTACTTCTTCACATGATGATGAGAGGTGTAACCTGCAATTGTTAGTAGCAAATAAGAAAATACACGGGTATATTCCTATAAACTACTAGGTAGTGGAGTCACTCAAGTCACACCCACTCAAACATTTACCTTGTTCTTACAAGTTCTGACCACATAAGCAGTCGGTGCCATCGGTGGCTGGTTCGTGATAATCTGAGCACACGTGGTGGTAAAGCGATAGCAAGATCTATCCCTGTTTGGTCAGTAGTGTGTGGAGTTTGGATAGGCTAGTATTTGTAGCAGAGAATATGCAATCACCGAAATCAGAATAGCAAAACTGAATAAATATCCAAAGTACTTGTCAAAGTTGCTGGCCTAAACTTGTTCCTATAACTAGTTCAAACAAGCGAGGAGTACACCAAGTACAAAGGATACAATATGCAAACACTTCTGATTTTTTCTTTCTTTTTTTTGTGCTGCTCTTTTGTATGCACTTGTCCTTTTCTTTTCTTCTTCTTTCTTTTTTCACCGACAGATAAAATTGCAACACTGTATTTTCGATCTCTAAAAACAGCGGCTTTTCTAACACAGTTTTCGGAGTTTTACCGACTTCAGACGTAAAAACTTACAACTACAAAGTTGTAGATCTTTTTCTGCCGTTCAATTTGCATATATGGAGGTCCTAATTTGAATAAAGGAAGGTTGAGATATGGGCCCCGCAATACTGACTGTCCAGAAATTCTCAGGATGGACAGATTCACGTCAAACGTAAATTTGGGCAGAAAAACGACGTTTCTATAACTTCTCACACTGGACAAAGTTGTAGAGAATTTTCGAGGCTACAATTTAGGATATAAAATTATCCAGATCAGAAAAAGATATGATGGAGATATTGTCTTTGGAATAACAGATCCGAAATAACTGCGAACCAATTCAACTCGAATTGACATTAGGCCAAGAACTAAATCTAAACCAGCAACAAGACTATGACCATGGACACAAATTCAATAAAGGGAAACTGAAAACGAAAATTACGAAAGCACAAATTGGCTTGGACAATGGACGTGACAACGAACTCAAATCTTTTTTGTGGAGCAATTTTCTATACTCTAGGATGAACATGAACAGATCTAAAACTAATGACAGATGTTCTCATCAAGCAACCGTCGCTCTGATACCAAATGATGGGGACACGGGGCGGCCCGATCTTCTGGTGAGACTCGAGGGGATAATTTCGATCTGGTCAGAGAGGCGACCTTGACGATCCAGCTACCAACCTCACAAGGATGACAACCCGGCAATCGCTGAACCACCAAACTTGCTCGTTATCAACCACGCCAAGAACGCGATTGACCTGACCACGAAGGTCGTTTCCTGCAAGCGATCAAAGAACAAGTAAGAAACAAGATAAACGCAATCTAAAATTGTAAATATGGATGAAGCACTTGGATAAATTTGAGATTCGATAACTCGACTCGGGTGGTCTAGTCGACACACGCAAATTCGAGGGGGGGCGCACACGGGGTCTACCAACACACAACCAAACCTGAGTCTAAACAATGACGGCTACTGAATATATAGCGACGGCTAGGGTTTGTGGCGCTCAACCCTAGGGTTACATGGGCCACGGGCCCAAAGTGGAGGTGGCGCAGCACCCGGCAGATTTTGACGTACTCTTGATTTCGCGATTCTTGTTGATTCTGATAGAATTTGGTCGTCCTCTTGATTTCGCGATTCCTGTTGATTCTGATAGAATTTGGTCCTCCAACTGGATCCATTGGAAAGCTCTCATCGTGGACTTGTCCGTGCATACTAAGAACGTCCAAAACGGACTTCGTATGACCGAGTTATGATCATTTTAAGTTGGACTGCTCCTGGTGGCCGAACTGGGCTCGTGGACGACGAATTGGGTTTAATCTTTGGTTGGGCCTTGAGAAACATGGCGGTTTGGGCCTGAGGTCATCGAGGAGGTGCAGATGCGCCTTTGTTGAATACGCCTTCAAGTATGGGTGGCGGCCAAGGTGGTGGCCGGAGTGGTGGATGCCGTAGCATCATGTCAGAAGGTGAAGAAGACCAACTATGTGGTCGACCTGGCCAAGGTGGGGGCCGATGAAGCCATGTTGATGTAGCCGAAGGAGTGGATGCGATGAATTATCGCCAACGTGTCATGATCGTAGTGCAAGAAGTAGAGGACGGAGTGGTGGTCGCATCCATGTGGACGATGTCCTCATCATCACCTTGTATAATATAACCTTCTCCGACTTGAAGTCGTTCCGTACACCCGGACTCTGGTTGCTTCCTTCGCAGCTCACGTCAAACCGCCCGACGAGTCCACCTCCTTGGACCCACCGCCTTCTGGAATAAACGCCGACCTAGCAACATTTGGCTCATCAGCTTCATCTACAACGGTACTCCCTGTACATGGAATTCACAACTCCCTTTGCAGCATGTACACACACGCGATGTCGTACTGTACTCGATCATCACCATTGCCTTCCGAGCCACTTTCAACCACCGCCAAGAATAGCACTAGCACCTTCCTTTTGTCAGCATCATCTTGCCGGCCACGGTTTGCACCGTCTTGATCCGCTCGCCATCTGGAATAGATCCCTGGTCTCATCTCCATAGTTCATTCTCCATCTTGAACAGATTCATGACCGCTTGATCCGTTCACCTCTAGGCATCGATCGCCGCTGACTTCACCATTATCCAGTCTGACCTCTCCGGTCAAATCACCTCACAGCCTTTCCGAACGCCTCCCTTCCGAACTGACCTGATTGTCTAGTCCCGGACACCGCGCTCACATCGGCCACCTTTTTGTTCGAAATATCTAAGTTTTTCTCGTCCTATAGAACATTCTTCTGCTCTCCCCTTGGATATTTGTTTGCCTCCTCTTGTTTCTGCATCTTTAGATCCAATTTTTGAGTCCTCGAGCAGGCTTCCCAGCCCGCCACAGCGCACCACATCGTCCGTGCACGGCAAAACATGACACACCCTGGCCATCCGCATCCACATCACAGTTTTGCCCTTAGTAACGTGATGTCGCGCCTCCTGTGTAACATCCGGTCGCATCACTGCTCCGCGCAGTTCTGATCTATCCGACATCATTCCACGCTTACCGGTCTGATCTCAAACGTTGAGGTCGTGGCAGTCGCCTGCTGACATCGTCGACTAGATTGTCAGCCCGATCGTCATGTCTGGTCAATCCTTGCCAACGGTAGCCTATCAAACAGTTCGAGCCTCCTGCCCGAAGTGTCCGACACCACCGATTGAATCGTCGATCACAACAATGCTCCACCTTGCGCCGATAAAGTGTTTTCCGCGACGCCCGTGCATTCATAATTAAACCTCATGTCTCACCCTTAGATCTTCCGCATGGCCAACCTTACCAACCAAGCACTGATAGCACTTGTTAAGATTTACACCGATGCAATATCACGAACGACTATAGGAGACACGATGTTTGGTAACGCAGTTCAGCTTACGCCTACCTCTACGGGGCTCTAACTATGGGCGCTTCTCCCAAACCATAATACCGCAACATACCGGTTGACCTGATCACGACCACATACCGGCCGCTGACCACCTCAGGACTATGCTACTATTATGCAGTCGTTCACTTGGTTACACCAGGCGTGCCTCCCTTTATATAGTGGAGGCATGGCTAGAGTCTGACTCTACCTCTAAACTAACCCTGCCTATTAAAACACACAGTCCATGTAACCTACTTGTACACATAGTCGACACAAAACCTAACATCTACGCATATCGTGATTTAGCAATGAGACATAAAACTAACTAATACAGGTACAATGAAGAAGAAGAGTCGAGGTAAGATGGCTTTGGACGAAACAACCAAACAAAGAAGTGCAAACAAAAATACTATAAAGGACTTAGAATTTTTTTTAGATTTTGATTGAGTTTGAGTTACAACAAGTTATATTACGGGGTTATATACAGTCGGGCTCTCTTATCCACTTTGCCCTCAGAACTATAAGAAATATAGAGGACATGATGGTAACCCTAGTCTAACTTCCCCTGTTTGCCCTGGTCGGGTCGCCAAAGCAGGGGCCAGCCTATCCTCTGCCCTCGCTTGCCTCCCTTTCGCAGCTTTTGTACCTAGGGAAAAAATAACAGCTCGCTCTGTTCGTCCTTCCTTTCTGACTGTCGCCAGAGTTTTCCTTCATCTTGTAGCAACAATTGTCGACTGCTTTTGGTAGGCACGGAGCATTTTTGAATCGTGAGCTTCTTTTTTTATTGATAGTGTCAGGCAGGAATTCCAAACTTTCTGCCCAAGGTCCATGATTGCTTCACGAATTGTCCATTAGTGCCCTTATGTGGCACTTCGTCCTATAGTGGCCTACAGGACACGTGGCAATCCGAGAAGGACCCTGCACGGGGCTTCATCTAATATCATGAAAATGTGGCGAGCTCTAAATATTTTCTTTTAGTTTAATTAGTTTTCAAATAATCATTTATGAATTATTTGTAATTTTAAAACTGCTTCAAATATTTTTTAATTTTCAAAGCGAGCAAAACTATAATATACCTATATATTTTCTATAAACAGTGCTTGCTAATGTTTTTCGTAGGTTCCAAATACTTCAAATAATATTTGGGAATTTTTCTAATTTTTTGAAAGCTATTTGGTATTTTAACAATTAGAAAACTCAAATCAACATTTTTTAGAAATAAGAAAAAGGGTTTCCTTTATTTCTAAGGGAGAGTTCAAGTGGCGCAGTCCGGGCCATCCATTCACGCACAAGTGAATTCCGGGCTGTCGTATGCCACTAACAGGGCTGAACCAGTACATTTTAATTGTGGGCGTCCGTCGGGCAATGTGGCAAGGCCATAGTCGAGTGGGGTGGTGGCGCCACCATCGCCCAGGCCTCACCATTCAAGCACCCCTTGTGTTTCCTGGCCCTACATAAGGCACAAGGAAATTTCGCGAGAGCTCGCAGAAGCCGCAGCCACCGTTAGTTCTAGCTGAGGAAGTCGGAGATGTGGGGAGAGTGAAAAGGTTGTTTCAGCTTCGAGAACTCCTGGGAGGAATTTCATCGTTGCCGATGAGGGGGAGACTGAATGGGGTCTGAGAACTCCAGGGAGGAATTTCATCATCGCTGGTGAGTCTTGTGCACCTATTCTTGGTCCAATGCGTCTGTGTGCCTTTGCGACTACTTTGGTGGTTTTAGTTTGACAAGAGGGAGCACCGAAGCGTCGTCACCATTGAAGATGAGCCCCGTTGCCGCCATTGGAGGTCGTTCGAGCTAGCCAAGGGTAGCCGGAATTGCTCTTGGGATTGGTAAGCACCCATAGACCCCGTGGTGCTGAATATAGGCTTAGTTTGGATTGAGTGTGGTCGGTGATGCGAATTAGGGATCGTTGTAGTTGTTCCGCCACTTCAGGTAGTGCATCTCATCGTCGGTGAGGGATTTTGGTCCCAAGAGGTTCGCGAGCTTGAGGCGAAGCCATAGCACCCATCCGTATGTGATTTGGTGGTCGGAGTCGTTGGATCAGCCAACTCTGGTCATCGTCGTGTCAGCCATGGCATCGCTCTGGGCGAAGGTCATCGGGATGGTGAGCCACTGATAGGGGATATTCATACTCATGGGGCCCATATGCCAGCAAGATAGAAAGAGAGAGGGTGTGGTCCGCATGCTGTTGTGTGCAGCCATGTGGCACTGTGGGACCCATGTGTTGGGGAGACAAGGAGAGAGAAATCAGGTGCGCACATAGGGCGCATGGACTGAGTTTGCTATGGGTCGTGAGGCTGGCGGGTGGTTCCCACTGGTCGATGCGGTGCCCGGCGGATTTTTATAATTTGATTTAATTTTAGAAAATTGTTTTAACAAGGCAAAAAATGATTTAAAGATTAGAAAATACATATCTTTTGATTTAGACATCAAAAAATTCCCATTCAAGTCTCTAAAAATCAAGAAACATGAGATCTATCTATTTATGAATCTTATTTAATTTTTCACATAGTTTTTTTGTGATGTTTTATTATTTATTTTTTTATTGGTTTTTGCGTATAATTGTTTGCTTTGGATGGTGTGGAAGACTTTTTTTGAAGGTCCATAAGGAGTGTGACAGCAAGACAAGTCATATACTATCCTTGATCATGTTCAACCCAATTTAAAAGTAAACTAACTTTGTTTATTAAATTGCGTAGCCATGTTTACAACACTTCATGTGGGAGATTTGCTTTCCATTGAATATATATTGTCTCACTCCAATATTCATTTGAACATACATTATCATTATTTTAGTTGGATAATGATAATAATATTTAGGTTGCTAGTCGTTCACTAGTTTGCTTAGTCATGCATGTATTTGTAGGTGGTGATTAATTAATCTTGACTAATGATAGTTATGGAATTGAGAGTAAAGACATTTGTTGCTTTTACATGAGAAAAACATGTGTTGCTCCATCTATGTGGTTAAGCATGTGTTGCTCTTGTGTGAATGTCGGCATGTGTTGCCAATTTGATAAAGAAGGGTTGTTTTGATTAAGGCAAGTGGGCTCTGATGTAGGGGTGGATCCTGTGTTGCTTGGCAATGGTGCATTTATAAAGATCTTTTTTGTTCACCACTAAGAACCTTAGTCTTGTAAAGCATTTCTGAGCAACATACGATACAAACCATGAGTTAGACTTTCGTTGATTCTAGCAGTTAAGTTACTAGACATGGTCTTATTGCACCTCAGGCAAGCTAGGAAAGAACTGTCTATGAGGGTTCTTTGTGGATGTGTGCTAGCATGCAATGATCTATATCTATCGATGTTGCTGCACTAGCTCTGTGTAGCACAGTGATTCAGACGTTTGGCATTAGGTGGTACAATAGTCTATCAGGAAGGCCACTTGCTGATGGTTAGTCTTGAAACTGTTAGGTTACAAATGTCTCCTTCCTGGCCAGAGGTAGAGATGGGTATATCCTCCATGGGCTAAGCAGCCAAACACCATTCTCCTAACAATCAGGAAGGAGGGGCTTGTGTCGGTTCAAAGGGCGAAGAAGTGAAGTAACAACGAGTTGAAAGCAAAAGCGATGCCTTACCCTTCCTGTACTCTCTAGGATGTTCTTGACTGGGGGCGCCCCCAAGAGCGTAGCAGGTGCTCGGGAACACCTTAGCGACCTTGTCATCCACCTAGGCCTTGGAGGGAGCTGCGAAAAAACAGCGGGTCAGAAGTGCCTAGAATGTGCCGCTAGCCAAGAAAGATGTCCGAACAACGTCTTACCTTCGTGGACAATGTAGGTCTCGTCGTACAACCTCGTGAACTCGTAGAAGGGTGTTCCCATTGGTGCAACAGGCTCACTCGGTATCAAAGGAAGTCCCACACGACGTCACGAGTGGTGAGCCCCTGCTCGGTCAGGATATTGATTCTTTGGAGGATGACCTCCTCCTCCAGCTGCACCTAGGATGCGATGCCATGTCAATAGACAACACGTTGTGGTGGAAGTTGAAGTCTCGTCCCTGCTCTTCATGGTGTAAAACCACCTCTTCGCCAAGTCAATGAGGGAATCCCTGAGGGATGGGGAGAGGTAGGTGAAGATCGACCGGCTCCAAAGCTTGAAGTAGCAACAGCCCACCGGGTGTTTGTCGACAGTGTCGCTGAGGGTTTAGAAATGAAGAAAGAGGCTCACTGTGGGAACCACACCCATTAAGCCCTCACATACATGAGCAAAGAGCTCCATCGCCAAGATGGAATTGGGCTTGAGGTTTATGAGTTCATGTTGTAGTGGTCCAGGAGGTTGGCCACAGTGACTGAAGCGCTCGTAGGCTGTGGACAGCGTAGAGCTCACAAGAGATGAACTCATCCAACCGTAGGATCGAGATGTCCTTCCCGAAGGCCAATCGCCACATGCCGGCATCAAGGTGACCCTACGCTCCATCTACCGCAGACTACCCTCGCTAGTGATGTTGGCTACGAGCATGGTCATGAGAACGACGAGTGGTTGAGAAGATTGGAGACTTAGAGAGAAGGAAGGCTCTATAGGCTCGAGAGCAGGGAAGTATAGGAATAACAAGAAGGAGGAAGTAGGTGAACCAAGAGAGGAGAGAATTGAAACGAAGATAATGGGAAGCCGAAGTGCCTGCAACAATAACCACTCTAGAAACCGTACGCATGTCCCTAATAGTAATGACCCGGTGTCAAACTCCAAACGAGCGGATTCCTCAGAGTACGAGCCATCCACGTGCCACGCTATCAATCCTAAGGCGGTTTATGTGGTGCCAAGGTGCCTCTCGAAGCCCTCCTGGGTATGTTTGTGGCCTCAAGAGGGTGCTCCACCCAACTTGAGTCTTTAGATGTCGGGGATTAAGACTTTGGCCCAGTCCACATCGCATAGCGAGGCAAACTATGGAAGGGGGAGGAGGAGGGGTGTGAATCCCGTGCGACAGCCTCGCAGCCCGACCTGGCCATACTCTCCCTATGGAGTCGTTTCGCAGGCGACCCAGGCAAACCCTTGCCTGGACATGTGGCACCCTAAGGGGTCAACTCTCCCGCGGGAGTCCCTCCGCAAGCGTCCTAGGACAAGCTCTTGCTTGGGAATGTTGCAACAAAATATTACCGGTTCTCAAGGAGGTATCACTGGTCTAGCGATGGAGTAAGATGGCGTGGCACACATTAAATGCTCCTTACTGGCATCATCACACTCGTCTGCTAGAGCGGCGCTGTCCTATTAAGACCAGAGGTCACCTTTGTAATGATAGATCAAGGACTCGCCAGACATTAGGTCCAAGATGGTTCGCCCTGGCCTCTTCCCCTATAAATTGGGTCCCTTGTAACTTAGGCAAAGGTAAAGTGACAAACGACAGACGCAATAACATCCAAGACATTGACCTCCATAGCTTGGCACGTCTGAACTTGTATCACGCCCTTGTGTTCACACACATAGGAGAAGAAGCACCACCGGGGTAGTCCTTTGCCCCGACGCCTCTCGTACTCATTCCTCGGTTTTCGTCAATCCAACTGAAGATATGGCTGATATCTGCCCCATGGAAGGCATAAAACATGATAAAAGGCTCTCTCCTAGCATCTATTACCTCCTGCCTTTGCCCATCTGGTGCAGGGTGTGAGAAGGGACCCGATTAATCTTTGGTTAAACTGAATAATCTCGGCATCTGACAACCCGGTTCTCGACCACCGACAAACATATTTTTCTTTATAAATAGCAGAAATTCAAATTGATATTTTATTTTTCTCATCTAAAAATGTTTCAGCGAACTATGCGAAAAAAATATAAAATGAAAAGTTTAACTATACTGGACCCACCTGTGACTTGACTCGCGCACGCGCTGGCCCACCTGCCAGTCACAGTTCAGGAACTTGCAACGATTTCCTCTGTACACGTCGCAATTCCCCCATCCATTTCCTCCTGCCCCACTCGCTCCACTTCAGATCTCCTCCCCGTCGTTCTCCCCTCCGCCTCCCCGCCGCCGCCGTCTTCCTCCTCTCCAGCCGGCGGATGCCTCCCAAACCATAGCCCCGCAAAACCCTAGATCCCGCCTCCGGCGGTCCCCGTTGCCGCGCAACCGCCATGGATCCCTCCGGATCCGCTTCCCGCCACGGCCGTCTCCTCATCTCCCCGTCGGTCTCCACCCCGACCTTCTCCACCCGCTCCCCCTCCCAGTCCGCCTCCCCGCACCACGACCGCCGGAACTCCACCTCCTCCCCCAAGCCCCTCCTCCCGTTCCCCTCCCCTACCTCGAGGCCCCACCACTCGGGCCCCGGCGGTGGAGCCTCCTCCGCCGGCGGGCCCCGGGCCGCCGCGTCCGCCTCGCCCCCGGCCTTTGCCCACAACTTGCGCATCGCGGCGGCGCTCGCTCCCGCGACGGCCTTCCTCCTCGACCTCGGCGGGCTCCCCGTCTTCGCCGTCCTCGCCGTCGGGCTCGTCGCCGCGTACCTCCTGGACGCGCTGCGGCTCCGGCAGGGGGCGTTCTTCACCGTGTGGGCAGCGCTGCTCGCCGCCGACGTGGCGTTCTTCTTCTCTGCCTCCCTCTCGTCGGCCGCGTCCGCCTCCCTGCCGCTCACCGCCCTTGCGCTTCTCCTCTGCGCCGAGACTTCCTTCCTCATTGGCGTCTGGGCATCACTCCAGTTTCGCTGGATCCAGCTCGAGAACCCTACCATCGTCATTGCACTCGAGCGGCTCCTCTTTGCTTGCGTGCCTATTGCCGCGCCTGCAGTCTTCACGTGGGCTGTTGTCTCTGCGGTCGGCATGGCTAATGCCTCCTACTACCTCGCCACATTTGCCATGGTGTTCTACTGGCTGTTCTCCATACCCCGCCCGTCCAGCTTCAAGAACCGAAAACAGGATGCTCCAATGCAGGACAGTGATGGCATTCTTGGCCCCCTGGAGAGTTGTGTGCACGCGCTGTATCTGTTGTTCGTGCCAGTGTTCTTCCATGCTGCGTCCCACCATGCCACACTCTTTGCATCATGGGCCAATGTGTGTGATCTGCTGCTGCTATTCTTCATACCATTCCTGTTCCAGCTCTACGCATCCACACGTGGTGCACTGTGGTGGATTACCAGGGATACACGCGCAATGGATCAGATAAGAATGGTGAATGGGTTGGCTGCACTGGTTGTAGTGGTGCTTTGCCTCGAGGTTCGAGTTGTATTTCACTCGTTTGGAAGGTACATTCATGCTCCACCGCCACTGAATTACCTGCTTGTAACGGTCACAATGCTTGGTGGTGCTTTGGGTTTGGCAGCACATGCTGCTGGAAAAGTTGGGGATGCTGTAAGCTCAGTGGCTTTTACAGGTTTGGCAGTGCTTGTCAGTGGAGCAGGTGCTATAGTCATCGGATTCCCTGTTATGGTATGTTGCAACCTGCTTGATAACAATATCTACATTGCATATCTATCATCAACTTTGGCAGTATTGGAATGGGTATTAGTAATGTACTAATGTGTGCTTAAAATATTTTCTCTATAGTGTCTGGATTAGCTAAACTCTCTAGCCCTAAGGCTTAATGCATATTGCATGCTATCTCAGTATCTTACTATCTGGAACATGCAAACATGTCTATTGCAGTGTAGCTCATATCATAATTCATACAGGCTTAACGCTTAATGCACATTGCATGCTATCTCACTATCAGGAACATACAACCTGTCTGCAGACATGCAGCTCTAATACCATAACATATGAACTATGAAGTGACATACATTTTGTGTTGTATGATATGAAACATATAAAACTCTTGGAATAATCTTGAATTCTTGTTGGATCTGGACTAATAGCAAATTAATAAGTACTCCTGTAGGTTATGTTATGTAACCTTTAACTAAATACTGTCAGTACCTCGAATTTTGATTTTGTAACTACCTGTCCATGTTAGCTGCTGTCCCATTTGTTGCAAGGTGACACTTTCATCACTTTTGGTTTCTGCCATGCATTTGCTTGGTTGTTGATCTTGAAAGGCAACATATCCCGTGTACACAGGGGTTCCTATGTAAACCCGTGTACACCAACTAACAAAAGTCAAGAAAAATTCTGAAAAAATTTGTAGATGTTCTTCATTGGTTACTCTACCTATATATAAAGTTTGAAGATCAAATTCATTCTATAGTAAGAGTTATAAAAAGAGAAAATAATGACAAATTTGAATGGTTTAAAATTAAAATAGTTTTCTTCTCTTTTTTATCACCCTTACTATAGAATGAATTTGATCTTCAAACTATATACATTGGTCGAGCAAGTTCATCAGCACATCTGCAAATTTCTTCAGTTTTTTTTTCATGACTTTTGCTAGTTGGTGTACACGGGGTTTACACGGGAACCCCTGTGTACACGGGATATGTTGCTGTGTACATGGGATATGTTGCGATCTTGAAAATCTAAGTTATTGTGCTTAATTGGGTAATTAGGCAATAATCTCTGTTTCGGATAGTTTGATCAGAATTCAGATATAACTGCTATGTGAGAGCATATTGTTAGCAAATTTCAATATCGTTCATTGGGGTATTTTTCCTCCATATAGCATATGAAAGTTGTCCATTAGTAAATGGCAATTGATGCATGTGGATGCTCTTCAATTATGTACTTCTTTTCTAGCTGACCTTGGATACCTTGTTTTGTTCATTTTTTGGAACTGTAGTGAATTCTTATATTTCTATAGTCTTAGTCTCATTCCTCCTAGTGCCATCGTCAGCTAATACACTTTTGTTGTTGCTATGTACACAAGTCATGATAGTGATGCTGCTGGTGAAGTCATTAGCTATGGTTAAGTTTTTGTAAACTTTGCTGCATAGTTATCTTAAGAGAGTATATAGATTTGCTGCAATAAAATTGTGCCAAGTATAATGTATGTTTGAAAGCCGATAGACCTGTGCTTGGTTTATCTGTCTGCCTGTCCCTGCTATGAAAGATTTAACTAACACTGTAGCACACATGAATGTAATGTTATGTTAGTTGTGTAACATCTATGAGAAGTTATGTTCTTGCTTTGCTTCACGTGCTCAGACTTCATAGTAAATAAGTCCCAGAACACATGAGGATTGTCTAAGGCATTGTTCTTTTCAGCGTATCGTTGTGTTGGCGCATTACTATAGCAAATTTGAGAGCCCTCGAAAAGAGGTCTAAAGATTTTTAAAAAAGTTAAAAAATAGTTTTAGGATCTTTGGAAGGACTACTAAAAGCCACGAAAAAATTGTTACAAATTATGACAATGTATAGGCTATATAAAAATGACAAAATTTGCTATAGTAATATGCAACGGTACGTAACGCTGAAAAGAACAAAGCCTAAATCATTAAGAACTGTAGATTAGCAAGGTCTCTCAAAAGTTTGCTGTGCTGTCTGGGTTTGCGGGAACATGTTTCTTGCATGGTCGAGCGCAGGATGGAGTTTTGGGTTGGCAGTCTTGTATTTGTTGCTGCTTTTATTTTATTTCTAGTCCTTCACTGGGCTTGAAACTGCAGCATCAGTATTCAAAGCTGTCATTTATCATTTTTGTTGCAGCATGCTTAGTGTTTTCATTAATCCTTCTGCACTTTTGCAGTTCCTTCCTCTCCCGATGATTTCTGGCTATTATGTTGCAAGGTTCTTTACTAAGAAAAGCTTGTCATCATACTTCACCTTTGTGGCAATAGGAAGCTTGATGGTCCTTTGGTTTGTAGTGCATAATTATTGGGATCTAAATATTTGGATTGCTGGCATGCCATTGAAATCGTTCACTAAATACGTTGTTGCAGCTGTAATAATGGCAATGGCTGTTCCTGGTTTGGCTCTTCTCCCAACAAAACTGCGCTTTCTTGTGGAGCTTGGTCTTATTGGCCATGCGTTATTGCTATGCTATATTGAGAACCGGCTGTTCAACTATGTTACCATGTACTACTTTGGATTTGAAGATGATATCATGTACCCTAGTTATATGGTTTTGATGACAACCTTTTTGGGATTGGCTCTCATAAGAAGATTATCTGTTGATCAGAGAGTTGGAGCGAAAGCTGCTTGGATCTTGACTTGTCTTTATTCCTCAAAATTATCAATGTTGTTTATCACATCAAGATCAGTGCTATGGGTTTCAGCTGTGTTGCTACTTGCTGTCACTCCCCCTCTTCTTCTTTACAGGTAATTGTCACGAGTTTATGTTCTAATTTAGTATCCTGACTTCTTTATATAAAACTCTTCCCTGCTCCCTGCACTTTGCAGGGACAAGTCCAAAGGGGCTTCAAAGATGAAGGTCTGGCAAGCTTATTTCCATGCGTCTGTAGTAGCCTTCTCTGCATGGCTCTGTCGGGAAACAATCTTTGAAGCTTTACAGTGGTGGAATGGAAGACCTCCCTCAGATGGTCTGCTTTTGGGTTCCTATATTCTCTTGTCAGGTGTTGCTTGCATACCTATAGTTGCTCTCCATTTCCCTCACGCTCAGGTAGCTGATACTTAATTCTTTGTTCTATTCAAAAAGGTCAATCTTATAAAGCATCTTTGATGTTGTTATCTTTCATGCTTTACTGATAAAGCATGGATGGTTTACTCGTTTATCACTTTGAGATAGAGGTTAACCTTAAATATAAAATCATCACCTCCAAATTGCTATAAATTTTTTTATCTTCTTTACAGTGTCGAAGTAATTGACATTTCCTTCAATGTTTGCATAGTGATTTAACTTGGCTAAATAATTGAATGATGCATCCACAGTACACTTTCAATCTTGAATATAAACTTTTCATTTAAAGATTATCTTGATTTCTTGCAACTTTATGAACTTATTAAATTTCAAAGATTAATAGTTCCATCCTGGTTTCATATTATGGGTCAGTCTGAACTGAAAAATGGAGCTTTACCTATTCAAAAATAGCTTTTATATGAACTATGAACTCGTACTAATTTGTTTCCATGAAAAAAATCGAAAATCATTTGCATCTGCTGGAGCCTGAATTGAAAGTTAGATTATCCTTTATTTTTATCCAAGCGACCCCCTGGTGGTACATGTACTCTTATGTCCATAATGCTAAAAGATATTTTCAACTGAAAGGACTGTTCTACATACGCCATTAATTGCAGAATATGAACTTGTACGATTATCTGTGGAACTCTGATATGCAGCCCTTTTCCTGTTAGTTTTGCTTCCTAATACAAATGTCTGAAATATTCCTTGCAATCACTAGTTCACTACTTGTATCAATGAAAAATTGAAAATTCAAAAAGATGTCATCTAAGTCACATATTTATTACATGTTCATGTTGAAGATTCGAGTTCAACCCCTGTGTTTATGGTTTTCTATGATGTTATGTTCTCTAAACCTGTCTCATGTGGAAATGCCAAAGCTATTATTTTAATAATTTGCACCTTGCATGTTATTTTGTGGCCTGCACCAATTGATTGTATTTTGTTATTTCCTTGCAGTCAGCCAAAAGGTTCCTGGTTCTTGTTGTGTCTACAGGGCTTCTTTTTGTGGTTATGCAGCCTCCCATTAAACTGTCATGGGTATACCGGTCAGAGTTGATCGCAGCAGCACATATATCTGATGATGATGTTTCAATATATGGTTTTGTAGCATCTAAGCCCACATGGCCATCATGGCTTCTTATTGCAACAGTGGTACTTACATTAGCAGCAGTTACATCAATTATCCCAGTGAAGTATGTTGTTGAGTTGAGGGCATTGTATGCAGTGGGAGTTGGAATTACACTAGGGATCTACATATCTGTCCAATACTTCTTCCAGGCTGTTGTTCTGTATCCTCTTCTTGTTGCAACAGTTCTCTCTGCTGCTGTGTTCATAGTATTCACACATCTCCCATCTGAATCCAGTACAAGGGTTCTGCCTTGGGTGTTCTCTTTCTTGGTAGCTTTGTTTCCAGTCACTTATCTGCTGGAAGGGCATTTAAGAGTTAAAGGCTTTGCAGGTGAGGATGAAGCGGAGCAGTTCACCAACATGTTAGCTATAGAAGGGGCCAGAATGTCGCTTTTAGGTCTCTATGCTGCCATTTTCATGATCATTGCATTGGAAATTAAGTTTGAACTAGCTTTGCTATTGCATGAAAAAGCCACGGACAGGGGTGTAACACATGGTCCATCTGGTCGGAGCTCTGCCTTTCCACCCAAAGCAAGGTTACTGCAGCAACGAAGAGCTCATGCTGCACCAACTTTCACCATCAAGAGATTGGCAGCTGAGGCAGCTTGGATGCCTGCAATTGGCAACTTCTCTACTGTGTTGTGCTTCATTATCTGCCTTGTTCTCAATATAACACTTACTGGTGGCTCCAACCGTGCTATTTTCTTCCTAGCACCCATCCTTCTGCTTTTGAACCAGGATTCAGATATCTTTGCAGGATTTGGTGATAGGCAACGCTATTTCCCTGTGACAGTTTGTATTTCAGGGTATTTGCTATTGACAGCTTTGTATAGGATATGTGAGGAGACTTGGCTTGGCAGTGGAGAATGGGCATTTGATATTGGAGGCCCAAGATGGCTTTTCGCTGTGAAAAATGTTGCTCTTCTCCTTCTCACATTACCTAATCACATACTATTCAATCGTTTCATGTGGGATTATGTCAGACAGACAGATTCAAAGCTACTTCTGACGCTGCCTCTCAACTTGCCATCAATTATTATGACAGACATAATTGCTGTGCGGGTATTAGGATTGTTGGGAGCAATTTATTCTCTAGCACAGTACTTGATATCAAGGCGGATAAGAATTGCTGGCATGAAATACATTTAGACTAGGACATGCAACTTTTTGAGGTATATCTTTGTATCTCTTGGTGCAATTGTTTTTTTTGCGTAGTCTCCACTCCAGTATCCTGAAGTAGATCTTTCAATCTGTTGCATGCAGGTTTTGAACCATACACCAATTTGTTCTAGAGGGTCAGGACTCGGGATAGAGACATCTTTGCCTCGTGGCTGGGTGCAAAATGTGCCTTGTAGCAGAGATGCAATGGTTGATCGATGGTCATGCATTTGTATTGGATGATTTTTGATGATCATTGCTTTTGTGTTGGATGATCTTTTATACTGGTACCCTTTAGGTGCTGTAGTATATATAATATTGAACAAAACATGCGATGCATCACCTTGGGTTTACTATTAACTTGTGACGCGGAAACATTTTTGTGTCAATACTCTTTGATAAGCCTCACCAAAACTAAGTTGTGCATCTGCTTAGATTAGTTTATTGTGGAAATGTTGAATGGTGTCAAAATGTCACTCATGGAGCTGCTAGTTCTACTTTCTGTCAACTGTACTTTCCGAGGTAGTTTTTGAGAGCTAGCAAAATTAGGGCAGGCGGTGGTACTAAGCTCACTAAGCTCGAATGGCTTGTTTGAAGTCTGGACGCGTGCAGAACTAAAAGGGTAATTTGCGTGTCTGACTTCCCAGCGCCATCGCGCTTCTTTCCAAGGAAACATGTTTTCCCATGGAGGAAGAGAACGTTTTTTTTCCTCTACCGCTTCAAGAGCCAACTATACTAATTAAGTAGACTTTGTGTTCTTTGTTTTAAGTTCTTTTTATAATGTATATTGGTTGGGTAAAGTAGAAATTAATATATTATAATTTCTCTCTCTCCATGGTCCCTTGCTGTCTGTGTAATCAAAACAAAAGGAGTTTTGGTAACAACAGGAAATGTACACTACCAGGGAAAAGGGTTTTCCAAACGGTTGGTAAGCCCCCTACAAGCGGTTTTAAAACTGCTTGTAAGCAACCGGTTGTGATGCTCCGCAGAGCATCACAGGCGGTTCAAAGAACCGTTTGTAATAGAGTGTAAAAAGGCAAATAAATATTGGAGGTGGGATTTAAACCCTTGACCTCTTGCCTCACACCTCACCCTGCTAGCCAACTCACCCATGCGCGTTATCTAATAGAATTGGGGAAGCTTTCCTTTTATCTATTCGAAAAATGGGCCTCTAGAAGCGGTTGGGGCTATTAAACCGCTTGTAAAGCCAAGCACACTAAGCGGTTCGTGTTTCCAACCGCTTGTAGAGGTATAGCAGCGGTTGGGGACACAAACCACTTAGGATTTTAGGTCTTTAGAAGCGGTTCGTGTCCCCAACCGCTTCTAGAGGTCATTTTTTTGGCTTAAGATTGTTTTGAGGCTATTAAACCGCTTGTAGAAGTTTATTCCTTTTTTTAAACCGCTTGAGAAATCTTCTTCCCTAGTAGTGGCATGAGTCGCTTTGGGAGTGGAATATTAGACAAATAGTGGGTACAGATTTAATACACAGCTTGATAGCTAGCTAGATGAGTCTACTTTGCTGCTATGGCGCATTCCTTGGAAGTTGTGGAGATTGCGACTAGTTCTTCACTGGAATAACGTTGCTGTTGGACACGACCATTGCCCGAGCCTCCCCCCTCTAGTACAGCAAAGATCCATATGTGAGATTTATACGGTGGTTATAAATACATGTATTGTTGCACTGCTTAGTCAATAGATGTAAGTTATTTAATGAAAGGTAAAGCGTTAAAAGACAAGTGTGCTTACTAGGTCTCGCGCCACGTGACCCATGCCGAGCCCTCCCATGTACGTGTTGCACAAACCCGCCCCGACGTCTCTGTTTCCCCTGTTTCTCCTAGACATGTTGATCCACTCCTCCGAGGCCCACAGACGACACAGGTGCTTCCAAGCACGGTGGTCCCCGTCCATCCATTCTGGACGTCATGGGAGGTACTGTTTGACGGTAAGGTACTCGTGGGCTGCTACTTTCTTGGTCATCTTTCTGCCCCTCTTCCTGCAGTGCTTCATCACCGCATCTACACGGGCAAGCCTAAGGGCCTCCTTCACGAGCTTTGTAGCCATCCTGTCGATGACCCGATTAGCCTGGGTGTAATCTTCGCCGTCGTCAGCGCCAGGCCATGGCGCGTCTTGACGACGCTAGGTTTTGGCAGACTATGCATGGGGAAGGCTCAATGGTGTCACCAGGTCCGGTTGGGAGGAGGTCGAGGTTGCAATGGCAACTACAGATCCAACATGCGAGTGATGTTGGCGGTGCAGGCCAAGATCGACGACACTACGTGGTGCATGGGGCAACAATGTGAGCCAAATTGATGACACACCCATGTCATGGTGGTGTGCCGACATTTCACATTTGGCGCGGGCAACATGATAATGTGGTAGGGCTTTGGGAGGCTATGTTGCCTTGACACGGGGATACGGATTCGGATACGGATACGTGATACGACAATTTCTCAAAAACTAGGATACGGGGATACGTCTATATGTATGTGTGTGTATTATAATATATATATATAATTTTTATATATTTGTAAATATACAAAATGCAGAAAATAAAAAACTAATTCCAATGGGAACATATTGTTAATTTGTTACATGATAAACGTTGCATTGTTGTGTCATTAATACAGGGCGGATCATTGCACTATGACACTGTCCACTCTCCAATCTCCATGTACGCATCTGTGCATATGAACAACGTATTAGTAATAGTTTGTAGGCAATATACATTTGGACATCAAATCAATAACAACATTACATAGCCAAGACAATTCACAAAGACACACACTAATAATAGTTTAAGTTCACATACATTAAATTCTAGAGAGTTAATGTCTCATAGTCTCATAGTTCACATTCCACAAATCACAAACACCACAAGTTCACAACATAAAATTAACTAAATAAGTTCACAACATGATACTCATGATAACAATTAGCAACTAGCAAGACAATTAGATAGTAGTTTTCATCTGTCACCACCGAAGGTCCTGCACCACTAGGGTTGAGATCTAGTTCAGCCATATCATCTAGAATTGATTTCAATTCAGGGACATCAAGTACATCTAGAATTGCTTCCAATTCAGGGACATCAAGTGATAGATTAGCTTCCTAGAGAAAATCAGCACCACCCACAAACACTTCATGGCTATCTCCCCAACATCCTACATTCTTGTAGGACCACTTGAATAATCCTCAAACTTTCTTGAAAGGAGACAAGTTTTGGTGCACAAATACCAAATCCTTCGCATGTGCAGGTTTTAGTCTACAACAAAGCAAGTGCAAATAATTATTTACATCACAAGAACATTTATGCAATATAAATAGTAGAGATAGAATGTTACTTGTTTCTTATTGAACTGTGAATCAAATCATAAGTGCTACAGTTTCTTTCAGCGTAAGAAGATGAAGCAGGCTATCCAAGTAACTTCAACGCCAATGTCCTCAATTCTAAAGCACAATTACCATGAATCCCCCACCATTGCTTTGGCTCTAGATGGGCTCTATCATCGAGGGAATCAAATGAACTAAAATCAGTGCCAAATAGAGAGAAATCAGCAAACTGTTGCTTAATTTTGATCAACTCTTCATTAACATGCCCAAACATTTTCCTAAAGCACTTGTTTCTCATATCTTAAATCTCCTTATCATTATGAGATACTCGATCAGGACTCTTTGAAAGCCAAGCTTCATAGTAGTACCTATTTATTATTATGAATTAAAATCAGCAACACATCACATAGTAATATAGCACAAGATCAACAAGAATAAGTAATAGAAAATTACTTAGGATTTAGGAAATACGCCAAGCAATGCAAGGGAGCATTGCTCTTTGCCCATCGGGAGACTAAGATCTAATGCACAAGTGAGTAAAAGCTAGAAAACTAATGCAATTCTTTCCCTTCATGGCCATAAATTACTTTCTTCACCTTCTCTATCATAGTATCCCATATCTCATAGATCAAATGTAGACATGGGTTGTCGGTATCAGCTGCATGTATCATAGAGTAGATAGGCTCTATGAAATTAAGAATATATATAACTTTGTCCCATCACATATCATTTATAATTTTTTCTTTACCATTTATGCTTGCTCTTGACTGTCCTCCCTATACTCTGACCACCTATCACTCACAACCATAAAAAGTTAGAGATTCTTTAATGGCACAAAACGTCTTCAACATAACCATAGTTGATGCAAACCTATATATATAGCAAATGCAACTAAACTAAATTAGATGCAAATCTTATAAACCAAAGATGATAGGTGCTATTTACTAAAACTAAATTAGATGCAAACCTTGTATCGGCTATGGCAATAAAATTTAGCTTGCTAAGTGAATTGAACGTATAGAGCCTTTGTGAGTAATTCAGGATAAAGTTATTTATGAATAAAGCATCACTTGCAACCTTACTTATCCATTTTCACTATCAAAAGCTTCACCATTTGTGCTCTTCGCAGCACATATGTTCTTCAAAGTAAGGTTCAAAGTATGCACCACACATGGAGTCCAAAAAATGTGATCCCATTTATACTCAATTATTCCTCCCGCACCCTTGCAATTGGCTGCATTGTTAGTTATGACTCGCACCATATTTTTTGGCTCAATCTCCTCAATAAAAACAATCATCTTCTCAGCAATGTACTCTTTTTTCTTGATTTCACATTCTGTGTTGATTGTTTTAAGAAACATTGAACCATCTTCTGTCACATCTAGAAAGTTCAAGAGAGGGTGCCTTTGAGGATTAGACCACCTATCAGACACAATACTCACACCTTTTGAGCTCTATGTTACTTTCTTGGGCTGCAACATATTCTCAATATGGGTCTTTTCCTGAGCAAGAAGAGTTGTCTTAAGCTTGTTATAGTTCAGAGGAATATAATCACCAATATTGTTGTTGGCAACAAAGGTGAAGGCCTTCCTAAAAAATGGGTTTCTTAAAACATTGAATGGTAGACCTATAGAAAAAAAAAGTAAACTAAATAAGCATATATATAAGAAAAAACTGTAAGCAAACTAAATTTGATGATATCTACAGTGTAGAACATCCTAGCAATCATGCAATCAAGTTTTGTACGAATATCTTGATTAAAACTTGCTTCAATATCTGATTTCCTCTTCTTTGAGCCCACACCCTTTGGTCGCGATGGAATGTCTAGGTATGGTCCTAGAAGCGAACGCCTCGTCTCTACGCATTTCTTGATTAAGCTGCTCAACCACTTGAATTGAGACTTTTGGACAAGCACCAATGTCTACACCAGAAATCCTTAGCAAGTGTGCCTTGATCCTCGAATAACTTCCACTGAAGTTACGATTGCAAAGTCTACATCTATACCTTACATTTCCCTCTATTCCTTTGCCGGTCTTTTCTAACAATTCAACATAACGCCACAAAGACTTCTTCTCATCGTTATTTGTTGGAATGACATGGGCATTACGCAACACATTTGCTGATGATGATCCAGATCCTTCCGATGTTGCAGTTGGTGTTGAACCAACGGAGGGAGTGGAAATCCCTGTCCTTGTCCCGCTTTCCATTTGCTGAAAAATACAAGAATACATGCATACATCCACAATCCACGTCATTACATTCAGCCATTCACAAATCACAAAGACAACTGAGAGAGAGAAAGGGAGAGAGAGAGTACCCCTATCGTGCCGTGTGCCGTGTCCTTGACTCCCCGTCGGCGACCTCCCCTGCACCCTGCCCACTGCCTTGAAAGGGAGACGGCGTTCGCGACCTCCCTGATGTGAGCGGTGGCAGAGGCGGGCCGGCGGCGACCGCGGTGGTGGGGCCTTGTCGTGGTTGTCGGCGGAAAAATCTAGGGGCAGCAGCGACCGAGGCGTCGAGGCCGGCCTAGATCTGGTTCTCCCCTGGGCCTTGGTTGATGCGGGCGGCAACGACCACGGCGCTGGCGGTGCCAGGTCGGCAACGGCTCAATCTGGGGACTAGGGGACAGCGGCTAGGATAGCTTGGGTAGGAATCGTGTTGCGGAGTGGAGGGGTCGGGCCACCGGGCCAAGGGAAAAGAATCGGGCAGGCTTGAGTTCGTATCCCACAAGTACCCAGCAGTATCCCAATCGTATCAGATTTATTTTTATTATTTGAAAATGTAAAAAACTCTCGATACGGCCTAGATACCTATCCAGCTGTATCCGACACGTATCCGTATCCAGTACATGTCCAGATACGAGTACATTCATTCTGGGAAGTATTCGAGTATCCTAGTTGGGAGGTCCGGCGGCGCCTTATCGATGATAACGGGGACAACCTTTATGCACATGGTAGGTGTTTGATGAAATGTTATCATTCTGATGCAATTAGGGATAGAAGGCAATCGATCACCGTCTGCTCTTATCGGGCTCTGGTCATGCGGGTGAACCAGACATATGTGTTTGTATGGATTTATCCTAACTTCTACCAGCCTGGATGAGCTCATACGAGCCATGCTCAGGCCATACAATAACTAAATAATTTTTTGTGGCAATGCCACGTTTCTGGTTGAACCTCACCTTGTCACAGGTTTGAATTTGTCATAGTATATTCCAATGCAAAATAAAAAAGTGTTTTTTTCTAGTTCCACTAATAAATAATGTCTTCACTTTTTCGTTATTTTTGAGATTTTTTAAGGGAAATGCTTAGAATTGAACGTCCGTACGGTCGGACGCTTTGGCCCAGGCCCGCGCGCTAGCTTCGCACGTACAGGGAGGCAACTAGGTAGTTTTACATTTCATTTTTTGTTCTTATTCGATTTATCATTTTTGTATCTTTTTCATTTGGAGTCCAAATCGCGTAGTACAAATTTTATAATTCATCTAAATTCCGTTTGAACTCATTTTAAATACTTTTCTATTTTTTTTCTATTTTTTATCTTTTATTGGCACAATTGTTCCGTCAGGCAAGATAGATTGTTCCGGAAGGTTAGACTTATTGTTTTAGCAAGCAAGATAGATTGTTTCAGTAGGTATACAAGTTGTGGTTCATCAAACTAGACATATTGTTCCAATTGGGTTAGCCTATTGTTCCAGCAGACCAAATACATTGTTTCAACAGGTATAAAAATTGTTCTAACAGGCAAGATTGGTTATTTGAAGAGGCTAGACTGGCTTTGCAAGTGGGTCGGGAGCTCGGGGCATCGAGGGCTTTGCCACTTCACACTTCACCGTGATGCCTCCGGCGACAAATCTGAAGGCAATAAGGCAATTCACACTTCACATTTGCAAGTATTGGTCACCAGATCAAAGGTTCGGCTTCTATGTCAGCGTTCTGGATTTTGTGCACGAATTTAATTCACCAACTTCTTCTCCAACAAAGTCATGGTATGCATTTGTAGTGGTATCAGCTTCATGCTTCATAGTCTTGGAAGAACTTTGAAAAGTTCAGTGTAGATGTTCAGTGGATCCACGTACTGCAGCTTCTGATTCTTGTGAAACTGCTGTTTCAATCACGAATTAATCATGATTTTTGTGCACGAATTGCTAAGTGTCGAGAATTGATTAGTGATCGAGGACACTGGAACTCTTAGTTGAAAATTTGCTCAATGTGTTTGAGGTTGAGGTTTGAGCACTACAATCAAGCATACTTGTGTTGTTTTCCCCCTTTTTCCCTGGCAACTCCCATGTGTTTCAGTATTTAGGGTCGATTCTAGTGACCCAATGGATCATAAGGATCGGAGAAATACATATTAAAGGATCGACCCTTTACTCGTTTTTTAAGCTTTGGGTTTAATGGGTCGGTGCCAATGGATCACGGGTCGACCCAGTCCCACCCCTAGTTCTAGCAAGCAAGATAGATTGTTTCAGTAGGTATACAAGTTGTGGTTCATCAAACTAGACATATTGTTTCAATTGGGTTAGCCTATTGTTCCAGCAGACCAAATACATTGTTTCAACAGGTATAAAAGTTGTTCCAGCAGACAAGATTGATTGTTTGGAGAGGCTAGACTCATTGTTCCAACAGGCAAGATAGATTGTTTCGAGAGGCTAGACTTATTGTTCCAACAGACAAACTTTATTGTTTCAGTAGGTAAACTTTATTGTTGCAGTATCCAAAACCTTATTTGTTTCAGAAGGCAAAAGTTATTGTTTCAGAAGGCAAAAAGTTATTGTCCCATAAGACAAAAGTTATTGTTCCAGTAGGCAAATCTCAACTATTCCAGTAGGACAAATTTTATTGTTCCAGTAGGTAAACTTTATTGTTTCAGCAAGCAAACTTTATTATTCTGGTAGTCAAAACCTTTATTTGTTCCAGAAGGCAAACGTTATTGTTTCAAAAGGAAAATTTATTGTTCCATAAGGCAAAAGTTATTGTTTCAGTAGGCAAAGTTCAACTGTTCTTGTAATACAAATCTTATTGTTCCAGTAGTCAATTTTTATTTGTTTCAGTAGGCAAACCTTGTTGTTCCAGCAGGCAAAAATTATTGTTTCAGTAGGCAAACCTTCTTGTTCTAGTAGCCATTTCTTTTTACTATTTCAGCAAACCAAATACATTATTCCAATAGGTATGCAAGTTGTTCTATCAAATCAAATGCATTGTTTCAATTGAGCTTAGCCTATTGTTCCCGCAGACCAAATACCAAGTTGTTCCATCGTATCAGACGTATTGTTTCAACAGGTCAAATTAATTATTTCATTAGTATAGATAAATTATTCTAGTAAAAATTTATATAGCAACATGGGTCTTGTTTTGTTCGAAAAATACGAGGAACATGTTGGTGAAAACAGTTCGTGGATTGGAGCTCCCAGTCAAAAGTTATGTCCGTTTGAAAAAAACGAGAAAAGGAAACTTTGCTGACGTCAGCGATGATGTCATCGCATGCAACATAGGGGGAGAGCGCGTTCCTATATGTAACTACATGCGGGTTTGTTAATTATGATGTATGGTTGCATGCTTCTGCGCTTCTGTGCGGGCTAGGCTGGTTGGGCGTCCGACGAAATTAGTTTTCGTCGAACGACTGATTCGTAGTCGCCTCCATTTTTTAATGATTTTAAAGAAGAATAATACACGGCGCCGTGGGGAGACGTATTTGTGTAATCCGCTTTGTATGCAAGAAAGCGGTTGTCGAAGTCGGAGAACGCGGAAGTGCGGAGCCCGCATCACCGGCCACCGAGTAAAGAGACGGGGCCACCGGTCAGCCACGTCGCCCATCTCCCTCCATCTCCGCGATTTCCCTTCCCCGCGGCTCCCATGGCGGCCACCCTGCTCCGCCGCGCGCTCCACCTCCGCCGCGCGCTCCCCTCCCCTTCCCGCCCTCTCCCCGCGTCCGCCTCATCCGCCCACCGCCTACTCTCCGCCTTCACCACCCCCGCGTCCCAGCAGAACGCCGCCACCACCACCGTCGACCTCTCCGACGACGAGAGCCGCCGCCGCCTCATCAACAGGTACCAAACCAACTATTGGTACACCTTTGTGTCGCCTAGGACGACGCCTTGATCACGAGAGATGGTGTTTGCGTGTGTATGTGCGTGCAGGCTGGTGTACCGGAGCAAGCAGAGGGGGTTCCTGGAGTTGGACCTGGTGCTCGGGGGCTGGGTTGAGCAGCACATCCACTCCATGGACGAGGCTAACATCCACGCCCTGGTCCAAGTTCTCGACCTCGTAAGCTGCTGCTTGCCCTACTCCTGTTGCTGTCCTACGTCGTTTTCTAATTGACAGTAATCGTTCTGCTGTGTAATCCCGTTTCTTGCTGTAGCATAGGTTGCTGAATAGCCCAGTATATGTTATGGTGTTAAATCAAGATTTTTGTTTCACATTGATTTGTCGAATTTCATTCCATTTAAGCCTTGGCCCTGTTAAATTGGTCCCAAACCATGCCACCAGCTTAGCTGTATTCTGTAAAGATTGAATTTTGGGTAAAATTTTAATTGTTGTACTCCTTTCCCATTTGTTCTATGTATTATTTACCTACCCAACAAGCTCATTAGCACTCGAGGTGTTCTTGTGGCAGCATGCGGAAATAGTCGCTTATTTAAATTCCATATGTTTCATTTTGCAAATGCAAAAGTAGTTGGATGTTTATCGTCCACTTAACAAGGTTTTGAGTATAAATCACTTGTATCTTAATATCACGGTTTAGTCTCTCGCTTGTGCTTCTTGGCCAGCCAACCGTTTGTTCTTAAGAAAAACCTGCTCATTCAGAATGCTGTGCATTGGCACCGTTATCAGCTTCTTTTGTAAACCTCTGCATTATCTATCTGCATCAATTTTTTACTTGTCCTGATAGTGCCAATATGTAAGATTATTGTTTTGAACATGAATTGAGCATGATTACACAAAATAGCTAGCTTGATGTGCTAGTGCTCTGACTATCCAGGCATGTGTTTACATGATTTGGTTTCATTATCTACAAATTCAGACAATGATTCCAGCCAACAAAGTATGCCATCCGTGTTACCGAGTACTAACCTTATTTCTTCAATGTATCCTCGGGCATATGCTATTTCTAGCATCATAAGATACTCCTACAGATGGTAGGATAACTTCTACCTTTCCCAGCTTACAGAAAAATCTCTAGTCTGATTTTGATCATTCCATTTTAAGAAGACTCGCTCCAAAGAGACTCAACAAGTTTTGTTTTGTTCCATCGCTGTGAGCTTCTGGTGAACTGTTGGTGCTTTGGAGTGGTAGTTTATTTTTGCGTGTAGTGTGCCATGAAGAACCCTTTGATTTATCGGTAGACTTCACTTGTGACATGTCTGGTAGATGCCGGCGTCTTACTAACATCTATGGTCCTTGCACCCAGCCAGCAAAGGATGAGTTTCTAGACTGGCTCTGAAATCTTAACCTAGATAAGCTAGACTGGTTTTTCACGTCGAGTTCATGGACAATTACATACCCAAATACTTCAGTGCAAGTTCTGTCAAAAATACCTCAGATCATGCTCCTTGCTTAGTCTTAGTGGATATCAAAGTGCCAAAGTCCTCAATTTTTTTTTTGTTTGAAAATTTTGGACAAACATGCCAGGATTTTGTGAGATTGTCTCTTTTTATTGGAATTTGCCAGTTCCTGACAACTCAAATTCTTCAAGTGCTCTTAGCTTGTCTGCAAAGTTCAAAGCTCTTCATAGGGGGTTAAAGATTTGGAGCAGAAATTCTCTAACCTCTCTACTTTGATTTACAATTGCAATTCAGTTTTGTCAATCTTTGATATGTTGGAAGAACATAAAGCCCTCTTCAGCAATGAACAAATCTTTGAACTAGAATCAAAGCACATTTGGCAACGCTTTTTAAAAGCACAGAATACTTATTGGAGGCAGCATTTCACACAAAGATGGGCTCAGCTGGGTGATGCGAATACAAAGTTTTTTCATGCTATAGCAACAGAGCGCCATAGACGTAATACAATTTCCTCGTTGACAAACTCTTCTGGTCAACTGCTCCAAGATCACTATGATAAAGCTCAGCTCTTTTATCTGCAAGAATGGTTATCTCCAAGTCTCCCATAATGTCTTTTTAGCTCTTAAACTTTCATTCAACCAGTGAATTGGATTGTCCAATAGAACCCTTTCATTAACATGAGATTGACCTAATCATAAGGACCTGCCTAATGATAAAGCTCCTGGCCCTGATGGCTTTAATGGTGACTTTTTAAAGAAATTTTGGTGTACTATTAATGAGGATATCTACCAACTTTGCGATGACTTCTACCATGAAAATGTTAATCTACAGAGTCTTAACACTTCATTCATTACATTGGTGCCAAAAAGTTATAAGTCAGAAACAGTGGATGATTATAGGCCTATTTCTCTAATGAACTGTGCCATCAAGATCATTACAAAAATACTTGCAAATCATTTGCAACTTTTGATCCATCAGTTGATTTATGCCAATCTGTATGGCTTCATTATAAATAGAACAATTCAAGAGTCAAGACTGTCTTTGTTGGGCTTTTAATTATCCTTATCATTGCAAGTCAAGTGGAAAAGAAATTGTCTTGCTGAAACTGGATTTTGCAAAGGCCTTTGACACAATTGAACACTCAGGTATAAGACATTATGCTGGCTAAAGGCTTTCCACAAAAATGGATACATTGGATTGACCTTATCTTTGATTCAGCATCTTTTTCAGTATTGCTTAACGGGGTTACTGGTAAATCCTTTTAAGTGCAAGAGAGGTGTTGAACAGGGTGACTCTTTATCACCCCTGCTATTTGTGCTAGGAACTGATCTTCTGCAATCAATAATTAATGAAGCCATGCATAGAGGAGTTTTTCGAAGACCGTTTGATGATATTTTTTTCCTTATTTTTCATTTATTCAGTATGCTGATGACACCTTGCTGGTCATGCCAGCTTGTGCAGAGTATAATCTTTTTTGTAGGGCAGAGTATGTTCTTAAATCTAGTTGGCCTCTATAGCTTTATTGCAGTTCTTCACTGTCAGCTTCTTTGAAAATTCATTCATCCAATTACTCTTGCCTTTGCTTATCCTCAGTCCATTCTTTTTTCCCCTCAATTCTCTTGTGCTGCTTGACCTCAATTGGCAGGCTATTATCTTTGATGACATGAAAATTTTACAGCATAGTGATACGTCTATTAGACGAGCCACTGAGTTGATAATATGAGCCCCGATCCATCTATCTGTAATCATATCTTTATGGACCAGATTAATTGATTATTTTAATAAAAATAATAGTAATTATCAACCACACTTATTTTGGAATATCTGATCTGTACAATGCTATTGCATATTTCAACTATCATTAGACAAGTGTTATGGCTTCTAACCATACAAATGGATTTGTGGACACAATATATCAGTGGCATTAAAACCCACTAAACACATGAAAGGCAGGTATCATGGACCAATGCCAGTGTGCCTTCTAGTCCCAACTCTCATAGTTATGAAAAAATCCTTTTGTTCTTGTATATTGTTTTACATTTTAAGATTGGTTCTGATTTACAACTGTTCGATACTTCAGGAAAACCCAGATTTGTGGAAATGGCTTACTGGTCAAGAGCAACCACCTGAGGCTCTGAATTCTAATCCTGTATGTAACACTGAAAATAACTCCTTTTTCCTCTGATTGCTTCCATACTGAAAGATTTCTGTTGAAACAGGTTTTTATTGCTATTAAATCGAAGATCACGGATAACCTCGCCAAGCACGCATCTCCGGAGACCCGATCAGCGCCTGGTCAGCCATGGGTCAGAGGGTGGGATGACAAGAGAAGCATAGATGGGGCCAAGTATGGAAATCAGTGATGAGATGCTTAAAAGAAGTGCCTTAAATAGACCCTTTTCCGTCTTGTATATGATGCCTATGGAAACTGGTGTGATGTGATGATCAAATAGTTTGGAGAATGAGTATCACTCTTGATTTGTACTGATAATGTTTTTTTTTTATTATAATTGATGAAGAAGGCCCAGTTGTGGTGATAACGAGAAACCAATGGCTATCCTTTTTCCCAGCCATTCCAGATCAAGTAAGATTGGTGAAAAATTCCATTGGCTTACTCAACAAATCACTGGCACATTTCAACTTAATTTCATGGTTGCAATGCACGAAATCTTACATATAACACTATTATGCATCACGGAGTTGCCGTAGAAGCAAATCAAGTATGCACTAGCTGTATAATGACAACAGTTAAGTACTGCAACAGAAATTATTCTTCTCTTGCTATTTGGATGTTATAATCCTGTAGGATGTACATTTCATTTATTCAATTTGGCATACATCAAGATACAAGAAAGACCACTCTATTTGGATAATCTTGTAGGATGTACATTTCATTTATTCCACTTGGCATACATCAAGGTACAAGCAAGACCACTCTATTTGGATGTTGATCGTGTACGATGTACATTTCATTTATTCAACTTGGCATAAATCAAGATACAATAAAGACCACTCTTTCTTACAAACAGGTGAACGAATGAAAGAATAACTTGAGCTAACATAAGAGTTTATGGTACAAAAGAAAACTGCACAAAAGAGAAAATTGTCCTTTAGGAGAACACCGTGGGCTTTAGGATGCACAAACGAAAAAAAAATAAAATTCTCTTGGCGTGTTGAGGAGAGAGCTTAAGGACCAGTCGGGGCTTGTTGGGCTCGCATCACCATTTCTTCGGTAGTAGTTCCTATGATCTCATTTGCGCGCTTCAATGGAACACATACGATTCTCCCAATTGAGTCCTGAGTAGGAAAATTTGTTATTGTGGCAAGATTCTAAGAACTCCGGAATGGATCAAGGGTTTGAAATTCTGACGTGAACAGGTTCGAGATGGATATTTAAATACAAGGACTGCTCAATGGATAAGAGAATGTTGTACACGCACTGCATAAGCCAAGCAAAGTAGAGAAGCTATTTTACTTTGGAGCTTGCACATGGATTGGGTTAAGAATCTTACCCGAGAAACAATACCAAGCTTCTCCAACTTCTTCACAGCATCAACAACATCAAAATTGCAATCCACATCAAATTCTTCCTTAATGAGCTGTTCACATCGTAAATCAAGATCCTGCAATTAAAAAAGTAGAATCAACTTCGGCACAGCAAATAAAATACTGCAACTTAAGCACATGTGAGTAAATATGGCTTCTTTGCATGGAAGTTCATTCATGTACTTATGGAGGAGCCATCTAATTAGTTCCATGAAGAAGACGATATGTACCCGAATAACATTTTGCGTATAAACTAATGTAGTTTAATTACATAAAAAACAATCAGTAGCTTGTAGTGTAACTCTGTCGTGCCAATATGATAAAAAAGCTACTTACACACTCAAATAATTAAAGTTTACTGACTGTGGTGTCAAGGAGAAATTTTGCCAACTTAGTTTATATGTAGTTTTAAATGAAACAGATAAAGATATTTGTAACTAGATACAGCAAAAGCATGCTTGCATGGCAGCATGATCATCATCAAAGCTTTGGAAGAAAATAGTCAAGGCATAATCTGTAATGCAAATACGACATAGAAGTCAATAGAATGTAGACATGCTTACTTGTGTAGTTGCCTTTCCTTGCTCCATCAAGATATAGTAAGAAACAATGACCTCTTTAACCTGCAATGAAGTATGACATCAGTGGCATGTACTAGACAAACTACACATTGCACACAAAAGTACCAGTGTTCCATACTTCTTGTTGGATCATATCATCACATAAGTGTAGAAGTGTTCCCCTTCCACTGTCAAGCTGCTTATCATACATTGATTTTGTAATCAAATTTTGGTATGTTACCATATTAGCCTGGAATCTGTTTTACAAGAGACAAAATTTCTCTTATATAAGTATGATATGACAAATTGGCCATGTTGATACTCACATGACACTTATCAAATGGCATGAGATCGAAATTATTTTGATGGTAGTAAAAGTTGAATTACTTACGTAAAGTGGATTTTAGCGCAGTATCCAATCACAGCAGACAAGATAGCAATGACAACCCATATATCAGCCTTTGGCATTTCTAGAGAACTTATTAGAGTGACCTGAAAGGAAACAACTATTCAGATGGTTAAAGATTTACTCATTAGCAACATGTTTCATATCTAAAGCACCAAACACATACCAAGCCAATCACAGCAGAAATAAGAAACTTGACCCAATCCATTGGCGTTAAACTAGGGTTCTTCTTCTCTGGCTACAACATAAATTTCTATGTAAATTAACCACCAACAGGAGTAAATAGAACCTGATAAAAAGATGAAACATAAAATATGAAGCTCACTTCACACAACCATATATTACCAGAACTAATTCCATATCAGCCATTGGAATATTCTTGAAATGCTTTACAAATATTCCTCGTTCTGGCTTGGTTTCTGTACTAGCCTTCCTGTAATGTTACAACCAGAATAAACAATCATGTCAATGTGTCTACAATGAAGAAACAATTTTCTTTATTATGTTAAGAAGACTATGTGAAGATATGATTCACAGCCAAGTACCTATATACCACGATCATCCTTTCAAATGTAGGCTCTTGGATTGCTATTTGTCTTAGTAGATTTGTTACACTGCAGTAAAATGGAAAAAATGCAAAGAGGATAGTAAGTTCAATTTTAGTCTAGAAAAATTACGGTGAAGGTGAGGCCAATGTATAACCTCAGCTCCATTTTTTCTAAGCGAATGCGTTCGACATAGAGGTCTGATTCTTCTGTCTCGTCGTTAACCTCGTCAGTCCTCTTCGTATCTTTTTTGGGCTTCAATTTTGGTTTCTTAGAAAACAATCTATCAATCCTGTCATTAAACAATATTGAATCATTTAATTGAATTAGCATTTTAAGCGAATAATTCACTTTAGCAAAAAAAAATGAATATGACATTGGATGATCACGCTATCATACATTGTGATTCTGAGCAATAACCTCCAAACTCGAGATATGATTACATCCACTTTCTCCATGAAGAAGTAATCTGTTGTCCGGTCGATTCCAATGCCCCGACGGAAGACAATATACTGAAAAACCACAAAGGTTTGGTTACGGTGATTGTAACTGATATCAAAGACATGCAGAGCTGGAATGATTGCCAATTAATCGTATTTTCATATCCTCGTGAGTTATAGTTTTTTTTTTTGAAATGTGGCAAGTGTGTAAAAAAAGTAGAATGCACAATATGTGCTCAATAATGTGAATGACGAATACCTTATCCGCGAATGCTGGTAGATTATCATGTGGGTGCTCTTTAAAGTACCTTGTCAACAACTTCTTGTCTACCTGATGGTTAAAATAACTAGTTAAGTGAGTGAAGCTGATCACCATGTGAGCATACATTGTTATGATAGTAATGAAAATGTTACAGAACTTTCTTCAGACCTTGGATTCATCAACTTGAATGGGAAGGTTCAAAAGATACTGACCAGACTGGGCTACGTCATACTCTTCATCTGATAGCAACTTGAAGTTGCTCTTTTCCATTATCTACTTAAAAGGCCACAAAGTATTTTTGGGAATAGAAATAGTATCAGTTATTGTTCGATAAATCTCACATATCAAAAGGTATGTACGGTGTGCCAACCTGAAAAAGGTACGTTAAGAAATTGAGTTCTAGAGTTTCAATCTCATTCGATGTCAGGCCTTGCTGCTCCAAATTCTTGTCACCATTAACAGGGTCAAATAGGGCATACAGTTGCTGAATCATAGCACATACATTCAGGTAAGAGAAACTTTGACGGGCTGGGGAGAGCTATAAAGTATTTAAAATAAAAAGAAGAAACGGGCTACCATTAAATCCTCGAATTGCAGAAGATACCAAGCACGGATAGTGTACTCCACCCTCCTACATAGCATCATGAACGCGGCGCGGTCGTTTTCATGCTCTGAAGAGTAAATAAATCCAGAGCATGTATGAGTTTATGGGAAAATTAACGAAGTTATTTTTTAAGAAAATTAAGATATTGTTCACTAGAAAGTAAATATTCAGGATTACAAGATGAATAAAAGAAATGCGAGTGAAGTTCATACTGTCTATAACCTATACTGCAATGCAAGCATGAAAGGAAACTGAAACAAAAGTACAACATAAACGAAAGAACTGCGCTGCAGAATCGCGCCGTCGCTCCATCATCAAGAACGAAAAATAATCAACGTACACGCAGCTAATTAAGAAAGGAATAAAATTAGGCTCTTTCTCCCTAAGAAAATCAAATTAAGTAAAAACTTGTTCCAATTAACGCCCCTAGGTCCAGAGCTCCCAAAATATTTTCACAAAAATGGCTACGATTAAGTGATTAACGCATCTAGGCTCCGATGTCTCAATGCCAACCCCCCAAAGAAAGAATAACGGATGATCAGACAATGATCAATGCAGGGACGATGCCATCGCCGGCGACCCGATGACATATCGCAACACGATCATCGAGTGCGGCGCTCAGAATTCTCAAGAAACGGGAATTAACGGAGAGACGGGTCGGCGGCGGCGGCGGCGGTACCGATGAGGTAGGAGAGCTTAATGACGAGCTTGGGCTTGAGGATGGGGATGACGGACTCCCGCTCGAGCCGGATCACCTCCTTCACCACCCCGTCCTTCTTCTCCCTCGCCCTCGCCTCCACCGCCTTCGCCATCGCCTTCGCCGCCGCCGTCGCCACCGCCGCCGCCGCCTTCCCGGGATCTTGCTGCTCGACGCCCTCCGCCTCCTCCATTCGGCCCGGCTGGCCGGAGCGATATATATACGAGACGAGAGACCCACCGGCCGGATCGAATTCGAGCCTTGGGACGGGAGGAAGGGATGGAGTCGGGCCGCGGCCTCGCGGGAAGAGGAAAAGCGATACCTCCTCACGCCGAGAGAAGAGAGAGAAAATGCGCGCGCTTTTTGCGAGCAGTGTTGGTGGTGGCACGAGCGGCTTGATGCGAAGCCAAGGAAGAATGTACGGGCTAATTTGTGGTCTCTCTCGTGCGCATTTATATTATAAACGAAATTTAAAGGTTTATTCTGTTATAAAATTTCATTGCGTTTATCATATGAACCTGGCTACTAGATGGTATACCGTCGGTCTGTCCCTACCTTACATAATGGTAGCGTCTCGACATATTTACTATCTTCGGTCATAAAAACAAGTCGCCATTGACTTTTGGACATATCTTTGACCATTCGTATTATTTAAAAATTTATGTAAGTTATCATTTATTTTATTGTGTTTTGTTTTATCATTGAAGGTATTTTAAGAAGTACTTATATTTATGGATGTTTGCACTAAATTTTTGAATAAGACGAATGGTCAAAGACGTGACCAAAAGTCAACGGCGACTTGTTTTTATGACCGGAGGTAGTATTTTGAACCGACGCGTTAACTCCTTGTTCCTCCCCCACGTGGCCATCCTTTCCTGGCTCGTACGACTATCCTCTTCAACCCCCTCCCCCAACCATGTGGTCACTACGCAGCGGCCACCGAAGGCGACACACGACCCTCCTCCCTCCTCCCGCCCATGTTTGGTGGAGCGGTAGAGTGAGGATGTCCCCTCCCAGAATGTTGAGATTCAAACACATCATGGAACACTTGAAATACCGGATGAAACATTTCAAACACTAACGGAAACATGTAATGAGCATATGATGAAACACATGAAAATACCAGAAGAAACACTTGAAACATCTGACGAAACACATGAAATGCAGCAACATGATGGTATAAGAGATTTTGAAATAAAAAAACGTCCCAATGCAATGTCGAAACCCCGCAGTCACATTTTGCAACAAAAATACTTTAGAATCTGAAGATTAGAACCAAAACACACATCGGTCCAACCCCAATTAGGCATCAAAATCGTAGATTAAACACACAACACACACACACACACAGAGTAGCGCCACAAATCTGAAATGGAGAGAGAAAGACGAGGAACTCTAGATCTGAAACAAGCGTGCTGATGCCACTCGGTTTGGGGTGCGTCACCGGCAGCAGCACACCCCGCCCTAGCTCAAGATCAATCAGGTTTGACCATGGTAGTGCTGCCATCCGCTTCCTCCTTGGCGCACATGAGTGTAGGGGTGACAAGTAGCAGGGGAGCTGAGGACAGAGAGGACGATGGTACGCTGTGTCGTGGGATGCCCAGGGTCGCTAGTCATGAAGATTGGTGGGAGGAGCTCTAGATCTGAACCCGAAAAGAGAGAGGCGGTGAAGAAAAAGCTGTGTGAAAGGAGCTCCAGATCGATATCGCAAGCGTAGAACGGCTAGCCTTGTCATCTAGCCATATCGTCCAAAGAACAACAAATGGTATACCTTGCCATTAGTATTGCATCTATCATATTCCAAAAGAAATTGGATGGTAGCGCCATTAATCCCCAAGACGCCGACATCCCAAGGCCAGCCTCCTCTCGCGCTCCTACCACCGCGCTCATGATTTGGACTGGAACAACACAATGTTTGCGGCTTTGAAATGTTGGTGTGACTTGGGGAGGGGATCCATCTGATATAGATCAAGAAGACTCGTACCAAGGGACCAGGACAACAATGCTGCTCACAAGGTCTTGCCAAATCTTTGGTTGGACTTGGATATGTGGGATTATTTGATTGGAATGGAATGTTGTGATGATATAGGAAATGCATGTGTTGTTGACGTCCCAATGACCTCTCATCGGCCACACAGTTGCTGTCGCAAATGAACCCTCTCTCCAGACGTTCTACGTTATAGCCATCGTGACCACTGAGCTCTCTCAATGGCTTCATATTACCCGTCAACACATAGAACAGGAGCGTACTAGCTGGAGCTATCATCGTGATGGTGTGGAACTCTCTCAGTAGCCTGACGTTAGGCTGTCGAGTCAAATGATGGGCCAGTTGGGTTGGTCTGCACGCGTGCTGTCTCTCTCGACGACATCCCGACCATCGTGAGACAGTTGCTCGACGCACTTTTAAAAAAAAGCCGCCCCCCGTATAACGATGAAAATGAAACATCGGTCACATGGCTATTGGGATTGAGTTACATGTGTGCGTTTCCCCACGCTCGGTGGTTCAAGCCCCACCTAGCTCCCCTTTTCCCTTTCTCTCTCTCTTGACGGTCCATTGAATGTCGTCATGAAATATGGTGGGACGGTGGGTCTCCAAATGCTCTGGTTTGATGGTGGGCCACATCTCTCTCTCTTTCTTGACGGACATAAACCGTCGTGATAGATGCATAATTTTATATTTCCATATATTCCGTGGTTAATGTATTTTATTTGTTTTTAATGATAGTAATAACGCAAATTAATCTAAAATCAAGAGAGAACATTATATGCAAACTACACCAAATAAATTTATAGTTTTAAAATTTGGTGGGAAAATAGTTTTCCATTATGTTTGAGATGTAAACTATGATTAATAAGAACATATAATTATGATTAAGAAAAATGGCAATTTTTTTTGTGAATGATCATATTTCTCAAATGTATGTTGGTTTGGATATGTCTGGAGGGGGAATTTAGCTGTATGACACCCAATTCGTGGGACTTGATAAAAATGACATCCAATTCGCTGCGATTTCGTCCGGTGACACCCGAGCAACGAATTGATTCGGTAGATGACACCCTTCTGTTTTTAATTGCTTTTTCTTTATTCCTCCCATTTAAACACAGTGAAGTACCTATTTTGCCCTGGGGTCACCTAAACTGCAACATCCTCATTTTTCGAAAATTAAGAATCATGGCATTGCATCCTCATCCAAATTATTTTATGAATTAAAAATACCTTTAATTACAAAAATGATTATGCTACTTTTATATATAATTAATTTGGTAATTATATAAATATAAATTGTGTTACTTATTAAATATAATTAATTATTAAATTATTTCAAGTGGGTGAAAATCCTAATTATATTTTTAAATAATATTTTAAGCCCATTTTGCCCCTTTTCTTATGGAAATAATTAGCAAAACTCCTCAAATCCAAGTGGGACCCACTTGTCATCCACTCTCTCACCTCTTTCTCTCTCCTCCCACCATCCCGAGGGCAAAATAGGTACTTCACTATGTTTAAATGGGAGGAATAAAGAAAAAAACAATTAAAAACATAAGGGTGTCATCTACCGAATCAATTCGTTGCTCGGGTGTCACTGGACGAAAGCGCAGCGAATTGGGTGTCATTTTTACCAAGTTCAGCAAATTGGGTGTCATACAGCTAAATCCCCCTGTCTGGAGTTTGTACATTTGGAGCGTGCATGTAATTGTGCTATTATATGGACTAGATATTATGTTGTTTTTGTGACACTAGATGTTATGCTGATTTTGTGACTGTGAAAGAATGTGGCAGGATGTTATGTTTGGATATATTTGTAGGTTGCAACAGCTGTTGCTACTTAGGTGCAACAACATCTGCAATTTTTTCCATTTTTAAAGCTATCTTTTTATGAAATTTTACTAATCTCAATGGCCTAGCTTAAACCGTCGAGACTACAGGTTTGGCTCATGCTGCCGAAACAAGGAATTTGCAGACCCCACTGGCAGAATGTCTCGGAGGTGGCGACGATGGGGGTTTCCACAACGGCCTCCAGGTCGTTGAGATAGATTAGCTAGCTTGGTTTTGAGCCGGCCCCATGTGAACGACGGCTCGCCAATTTCTCTCGACCACTCATGTTGGGGCCGTTGAGAAAGCCTGTCACGGCGGCTGAGCTTTAGGCCCTGTTTGTTTGAGTTGCAGTTTCTCTAAAAGCTTCTTTTAGCTTTTGACCTAGAGAAGCTAACTTTTACAACCCGCAAAAGCAAGAAAATCCACCCAGAACTTACTTCTCAGGTCACAGTACAATTTAGACTTTTGAGGGCTATTGTCTTCTCGAAAGGGCCGGATGCAAAATTTGGCTGTTTGTTTGGGTTTCTGACTTCTAAAGGCTAGAAGCTGGTTAGATGGTCAAACAAACAGGGTCATAGGTGTTGTTCTTTTCAGCATTCTATTGCATTGGCGTATTACTGTAGCAAATTTAAGAGCCTACAAAATGAGTTTTTAATGATTCTAAAACAATAATTAAAAAATAGTTTCAGTATCTTTGATAGGACTACTAAAAGACACAAAAATATTGTTACAAATTATCACAATATATGGATTATATGAAAATAACAAAATCTGCTACAGTAATACGCAACGGTACGTTACGCTCAAAAGAACGAGACCTTAATGCCGCACATATAGCAAATTTGTGGCACGGCAATCATTTTTTTTGCTGAGGTTATCGGCCGTTAAGATCTTATTCTTGAAGAAAGGGCTGACAAATTACTTGAGAAGAAAAGAATATAAACCATTCAAGATGACGAGCAAAAGGAACTTGGCGAGTAAAATTGCACTGCAGTTCATCGAACTTTGTCGTATTATTTACCGGAGAAGAATTTCAAACATATTAGCATGACCAGTCCTCGGCTGAGTAACATGCAGTGGCTATAGTCATGGATGGTTTCACCGACTAATCTTCACTCGAGATTTGTTTCTTCTCCAAACCAAAATTGGCGATTAAGCCCTATTATGTAGGAGTATGCAACAGTAATTATGTTCACAGGGACAAAAAAAAGAACAAACGAAAGTAGCCTTAATTCTTTGCCGTCCACTGAAGGCGATCCGGCCACTCTCTTTAATTTTTTCTTCCATCTAGTAGATGTTGTTCAGGTACAGGTAAATGCCGACAAGCGCGATGATCCCGACAGCAATACCAATCGGCAACGCTTGCCTGCAAGAGAGTGTCATAAAATTTGTCGATTAATGAATAGTTTCTAGTTTCTACTGGAAGAGTTAAAATTACTTGTAATGCTGAATATGTTGATGCATGTAAATGAAGACTGAAAAGCTGGGTTTGATTTATTCTTTCTTCCATGCTTACCCCATGGATTCTTCCTTTTTCAGCTGCTCCTTCCTCGCCTTCCGGACGTCGGTGGCGTTGGCGTTCTTGGCCACCGCCGGCTCGTACGACCTGAATCTTCTCTTTGGAGCTCCACAGACTGCAGCAGAAATGGAGACCAAACGATCAATCTTTTGATCACAATGGGAAAAGAATGTTATAGCAAGATTCAAGCTAGGGAAACATGTCACTGAAATTTGCATCAATGTGAAATTACCAAAATTTTGTTTTTTTAAAAAAATTAAATGGACAGTTTTCTTTTTCTACTTTTGGGATCTCACAGATAACACACATGTATTATCGCTGGCAACCGAAGAAATTTTGGCTTAGTTGGAAACTGTTTTGCAGCTGGTTGTACAGTACAGCAAAAGATGGACAAGTGCGCTCGGTTTACAGCATCAAACTGAATTTGCTTAGCCATAACGCACAACTTCGTGACAGACTTTTTATCATGCGTTGCACCGATGAGCAATTTGTAAAAGTTTCAAGCGTCCAAAACCACCGCAATCCTTTGTAATCAACATGAAGTCTAGGAAAATTGTGTTCAAATCATCAGCGCAGACAGAGAGAATGCATCAAGGACTCACCCGGGCAGAAGTAGTTGTCAGGCAGCTTGTCAAACGGAGTCCTTTCGTTGTATATATATCTGCAAGAGCAAGGAGGACGAGATCACGGCATTTCATTATGATCCATTTCGAAGAAATATAGATTGTCCACATATAAAATTGTTTCCTTTTTACTTGTTCTAACTCAAAAAACAAGCAAAGAAATATATCTCATATTAACTCTTTCCAAATTGCTTTTATTTTGTTATTTTATTCTTTAATCTAAGTCGTTATAATTTAGATTCGTAATAATCAACGGGTAGATTTTCTCTTTTTTTTTTCCTCTCAGATTAACTTGAGATTTTTCTAGTATTTTAGATATAACGTGGCGTCATTGTTTAACTCTGTTTCAATACGTATAATATTAGTAATGAGAGGATAAAATTGCAACGGATTTAAAACAAGCACTAATTCTTGAGGCAAATCACGCAGCATCCGCGACTGATCGAACAGATTTCAGACCGGTAGCGTAAGCAAGGCAGCCACCCAAGGCGAGCGAGCGCTTTGGCGCGCACGGCGGCGCCGTACTCACCCGCAGTCGCGGCAGATGTAGGCCTGCTTGGATTTGGAGGCGACGCCGCTGCCGCCGAAGCGCATCGTGATCGGCGCCGCCGCGGCCCTTGCCCGCGGCGGCGCGCGGAAGGCGGCCGCCCGGAGCGCCGGCCGCCGGCCGCCGGCGGGCGGCGTCGCCGGCGCGCGCAGCAGCGACGGGGCGTGCAGCGCCATTGCCGCAGCTCGCAGCTAGGCTCGATCGAGTTGGGGCAGGGCAGAGCAGGTGCAGAGGGGAGAGCGGAGGGGGAGGGGAGAGGAGGGGATAAGAGGGGCCGCGTGGATGCTGCGTGGCGTCCATGGCGTCCCCTCGCTCGCTATCCCTTTCCCCTCGGCGCCTCCTGCCACTTGGCCACATCCGGGCTACGACCACAGACCACTCCAACTTTTGCATTCGAGCTAAATTGATCTTCAAGAACATCACACGATGACCTAACTTATGTCGATGTAGCCGCTGTTTATGCTCCTTTTCGCTGTTAATCTGAAATTTTCTCTCTTTTATTGTATTTGATACAGTATTGGATCGAGCTAAGTTAGGCCCCCATTGATGATGCTCTCAAGTTAAAATCGGATGAGACTGATCCTCAAACTTTTTTTTGGAGCAACCTCAAAAAAGGACAAGAGCTCTATCATTTCAATAAAGAACAGAAGTATTACAACGGCCAGCTGCAAAGCACGAGACCTACTGCAGCGCGAACACCATCACTACGCATGCCACCTTGACCTAAGCTGACCACCTCGCCAAAGGGCGACGACAGCAAAGAAGACGAAAATAAGTCGCAGGGCACAACCATACAGACATCTAGCAACCACAATGACCGAAGACACTCCAAAAGCCTGTGAAGCTTAACTCAGATAGATAGGCAGGGCAGACGACTATCGCCAATAAAGACATCAGCCACACGATGTGCAAAGCAAGCACAAAACTCCAGCCACCACCACCGTCAAAACAAAGAACAACTGATACGTTGGACGCCCCATCCAATCGAGTGCGGCCCTACCCCTGTCAGGTGCCACTAGAGTCAACCCACTACGCAAACACCAAGTCGCTAGGAAGATAAAGAGCGGACAATGACAACGACAGAGGAGGACCTCCACAACAGCGCTCCCTAATCGGGCCAAAGGAAAAGGGGATGCTCCCCAACCGGGCCACCACCCCTGGCAATGGGAAGAGAAGGAGTGGGGGCACACGGCCCGAGCTATAGCCTCTCTGGATGGAGATGGAAGAGAAGGGGGCAAAGGACATAGAAGTAGTGACCGCTGAGGATGCCGCCAGTGACCGACATTGGAGGCACAATGTCTCCACATGAGGGAATGGCCGGGAGTTGGAAGAAGCTTTCTAGGCAAACCTTCTAGATGACGCCATCAACCTAGCCATGGAAACAGAGCAAACCCAACGACATCGTGACAGTGCCCCCTCGACAAGGAGAAACGACGATGCCTTTAGCAAGGAAGAGACAACCTAGTGCCGCTACTAATGCCCGTCTAGAATGTAGACTAGGGTTTTCACCTATTTGGAGGAGGAGAATGACGATGAGGCCTCAAAGGAGGGAACGACACCAAAAGTGCCACCATCGCCGGCCCAACAAGCTTGGCAGGGCTTTTGCTTGCAAAATCCTCAGCCTAGAGCTAGTCAATTTGCAAGGGAATCTGTCAGTGCAAGGAACCAGGCCTCGACTGATCTTACGAGTTTATTGTGAGAACCACACCTTTTCCTTCACATACTTTACGTCTGGACGATGGTAAATAAGTAAAGTGGGAGATGAAGTTTTTTACCCTAGTTCAGATCCTTCCTATAGGAAGTAATAAGCTTACATCTAACTTTCCTTCTACTTATATGAGCAAGGAGGATCTTGATCAAGGCTCTCAGGAAGACACTGAGATCAAGACCGTCCTTGATGGTGCTTCTCGACAAGCGCAGATCTCCCCAAGAATTGTATTTGTAGGGGGTGTACTTTTAGGTGTTGTAGCGATGGGTTGATGAAATTGATTGTATGGATGTGTTACAACGGTCAATATAGGAATATATTGTGTTATACTGTCTACATGTCAGCTAATAGACCTAAAATAGGGTGTAGTCTATGTCGAACAGGAGCCAAACCTGATATCCAAGGCGCCTTGAGTCCTTCCATATTGATGTAGCATTGCCTTGGGTAGCACCTTGACCATATAGTAGCAAAACCTTGCATAGAAACTTAAAGATATATGTGGATTAGGCGGCTTCATGCAACCGGTCCATAACTCTTGCCATATCAATAGCCCAAGAGAACCAATCGAGGCAGTACGCACGACGAGCAGTGCCCTCGGCTAGGAATTAGCTAGGGACTCCTGGGCCTTAGTCATTGATCGCTTGGGCCAGGATAAACTGAATCCAATCACTTCCGGAGAAATGACCTAAGTTCTCCCTAGGCCTGCGCCCAGGGGATCAATTTTGTCCCAAGAGGTAAGGTCGGATGACGTCAGCATGCGTAATCCAATTCCCAACAAAAGCCAACCAACGAGGGGGCAAAACCAATGAGACTTGCACCACGCCATCACATACCCGATGAGCAACCACTCGAGCCACCAAAACCAACAAGCGTGCACTAGATCTGGAAGGACGCCGCACCGCTCAGCCAGTCACCACCCATGGTTGTGGCAGTGGCCGTGCAACCGTGCGTGATGAAGCACGTCTTCGCGCTACAGGACGGGAGTCGTGTCGCCTGGCTGGCCGCCGCCCACTTGACCACGCCGTTAGCGTCGACGGGGAATGGGCAACCAACAAGACACCACCGAGTGGACATCACAGTCTGCGCCGCCTGGCTACCACCCATTGCTTCAGTGGTGGGAAGGCACCCGTACATGATGAATCATGCCATCGTGTTGTAGAACAGACGCACCCGTGCATGACGGTGGCTAGCCGCTGATGTGCCACCCACACCGACAGGGAATGGGATGTTAGGGAGACGTCAATGGGGGACGGCAACACAATCCCACCATTGCGCCACTGACTGAATGCTGTCCCGCTAGATCCGATCGGCACGATATCAGATCTGGCTGCCTCAGCATGTCAAGACGATGTGAAGACAGGGCATCGAGGAGACGCCATCCAGAGGGAGGAAAAGAGAGGGGGAGGGGAGCAAGAAGAAGATGGAGGAAGCGGAGATGATTTCGACATCGCCGCCCCCGATGGTGGTGGCGACAGAGTTCTTATAGGTTGGATGTGGTCACCCCTCGAGTTGCCCCTAGGGAGAGCGCTCAGGGGTTAGTCCAGGTTTTTCTATACTTTTCAACAAATTTAATTTTCAACTGTATCAGGTTTTTATTGTGATGTGCATCCTCAAACTTTTTTAACCATCACATTTTAGTCATTCGACCAATGAAAATAGGTTTTGCGGATGGTTTTGAATAATGTAGATGCCAACTTGGTCTGTTTTGCTTGCGTGGATACTTAGTTGGCTACCATCTTACTCTTACTCGAGCCGACATGTCAGCCTCTCTCCTATCTTTGTTCTCTCTTCCCTACCTCCCCACTTTGCCTTCTTTCTCTCCTCTCATCTTCCCCGCCTCCTCTCTCCAATGATGGTAGTGTTAGCCTTCTCGACCATGATGGTGCCATGGCTTAATCTGAGACGACGACGCTAGTTCCCCCGATCATGACGGCGCCATGGACGAGTTTGGGCGCTACTTCTGCGCCATCTTTGGTGCCGGACGTCGTCGCCATCATCGCCGCTCATCTTCTCCTCATCGGATGCCATCATCGTCGCCACCACTACTCTTCTCATTTGTTGCCACTTCCTCTTTGTTTTGCTATTGTCGTTGTATAGGAACCACGCCAAAGTCTTGCCGGAGCCAAGGAAGCCATTGTCCTCCCCAGTGCCGATTCGTTGCTGCCAGTGAGGGTGAGGTCTCATCCTTAGTCCCCCCTCACCTCTCTATACGTTTTGCAAGCTTGACACCGTCCTCAACGGAGCTTGCTGCCACCGTAGCACCGCTGTTCCGTCCCTGCTGCCATTGTGACCACCATTGCCACCACGGGCTACCCTCGAGCGATGAGATTGGATTCGCTTGACATCACTGCCTCACCGATCAGATCCTACACCAAAGCTCTTATCCCCTCCACATCTGTGTCGCTAACAGCACAAAAGGTTTCTTATTGGCTTCTGCAAAGACTAGACCCGACCGAAGTACGATCTCAACCCTGACCATGCATATAGACCTATGCTAGACTAAAGCAATCTAAAAACACTGAAGGCCTCTGGCCAACCCCTTAGTGCCACTAATGTTGGAGAAGATGTTTATGACAGAGGGATGGCCAGAATTGTTGGATCCCCTTTGGTCGCATGTCTCACCACATCTCTCTCCTATAACCCTAATTAGTTGTCTTTCTATGGAGGTCTTTTCTGCTTCAAATTTTTCACTCGTTCGCTTTGAAGATATATGTGGGCCTTGTCTGGTTAGAAACCAACTTTGTCATATTTTATCTAAGTTTTTATTTCAAAAGTAAATATCAAGATGTGATGTTTGTTGGAAAGCTCAGTTTCACCAACCAAACGGGCCTATGTACGATATCTTGAATGCATCCGATCCTTTGAAGTTAGTACTACATTTAAGGGGACGCACATCAAGTACGAAATGTGCAGGAGTTGGTAATTAAATAGGCAAAGAAACAAAACGTAAAACATTATTCATCACCCTATGCTAGCAATTAATGTACTTGTCCATGCACTGTGGCACACCAGTATCTTCATTTACGTAAGTCGACGCATGGGCGCATCATCGATCTAACACGCCAGAACAATGAAAATATACATGATACATCGATTTTAAGGGACCATGCTAGCGAGTCATTTTTCCTTCCTAAAAAAATTCTGATCCTTTAAAGCATCCCCAGCAGGGGCATCAAATTCCCCTGCATCGCTACAGTAATCTCTACAGTAATCCGCGCAGTGCAAACTGCTACTCTGGGGCATCAAATTCCCTTCTGCTGCATTTGAAAAATTTTGAAGTAGAGGCCTTTTTGAGGGGTGAGATGGGGATGCTCTTATGATGTTCCAACATATTTTCTTCGTGGTTCTCTTTAAAAGATTTTTTTCGTGCATTTCCTTTATAATGAAATTTCTCTTTGTTCTATTCACAGATTTCTTCGAAGTGATGTTGTTGGAGACAATGGGAAACGAAGGGAAGAATGCGGAGAAGGGAATATATAGGAAGGGAGTACGTAATGAAGAGAAAATGGTTGTGAGAAAGGGAATGGACGCCTTCCAACCTAGATATCTGCAGACTTGGAGAATGGATGTGATAAATAAGGGCAAATGGTCTAAGAGCTCGGTGATGGATGCCTGTCTTCCTCTACTTCTACGTTGACCGTGAAGGATTTGTAAGTTTGATTTTTAATTTCAAAGGATTATATCAATACTACAATACGTAATAACTTCGTATAGCATACATTATACGAAGTTATACGACATGACGGCGCCATGGACGAGTTTGGGCGCTACTTCTGCGCCATCTTTGGTGCCGGACGTCGTCGCCATCATCGCCGCTCATCTTCTCCTCATCGGATGCCATCATCGTCGCCACCACTACTCTTCTCATTTGTTGCCACTTCCTCTTTGTTTTGCTATTGTCGTTGTATAGGAACCACGCCAAAGTCTTGCCGGAGCCAAGGAAGCCATTGTCCTCCCCAGTGCCGATTCGTTGCTGCCAGTGAGGGTGAGGTCTCATCCTTAGTCCCCCCTCACCTCTCTATACGTTTTGCAAGCTTGACACCGTCCTCAACGGAGCTTGCTGCCACCGTAGCACCGCTGTTCCGTCCCTGCTGCCATTGTGACCACCATTGCCACCACGGGCTACCCTCGAGCGATGAGATTGGATTCGCTTGACATCACTGCCTCACCGATCAGATCCTACACCAAAGCTCTTATCCCCTCCACATCTGTGTCGCTAACAGCACAAAAGGTTTCTTATTGGCTTCTGCAAAGACTAGACCCGACCGAAGTACGATCTCAACCCTGACCATGCATATAGACCTATGCTAGACTAAAGCAATCTAAAAACACTGAAGGCCTCTGGCCAACCCCTTAGTGCCACTAATGTTGGAGAAGATGTTTATGACAGAGGGATGGCCAGAATTGTTGGATCCCCTTTGGTCGCATGTCTCACCACATCTCTCTCCTATAACCCTAATTAGTTGTCTTTCTATGGAGGTCTTTTCTGCTTCAAATTTTTCACTCGTTCGCTTTGAAGATATATGTGGGCCTTGTCTGGTTAGAAACCAACTTTGTCATATTTTATCTAAGTTTTTATTTCAAAAGTAAATATCAAGATGTGATGTTTGTTGGAAAGCTCAGTTTCACCAACCAAACGGGCCTATGTACGATATCTTGAATGCATCCGATCCTTTGAAGTTAGTACTACATTTAAGGGGACGCACATCAAGTACGAAATGTGCAGGAGTTGGTAATTAAATAGGCAAAGAAACAAAACGTAAAACATTATTCATCACCCTATGCTAGCAATTAATGTACTTGTCCATGCACTGTGGCACACCAGTATCTTCATTTACGTAAGTCGACGCATGGGCGCATCATCGATCTAACACGCCAGAACAATGAAAATATACATGATACATCGATTTTAAGGGACCATGCTAGCGAGTCATTTTCCTTCGTGAAAAAATTCTGATCCTTTATAATGTTCCAACATATTTTCTTCGCGGTTCTCTTTAAATGAATTTTTTCGTGCATTTCCTTTATAAAGAAATTTTCTCTTTGAGGGAATAGACTCTTTCCAATGTAGATATCAGCAGGCTTGGAAAATGGATGCGAGAAATAAGGGCAAATGGTCTAAGAGCTCGGTGATGGATGCCCTATCTTCCTCTACCTCTACGATGACCGTGACGGATTTGTAAGTTTGATTTTTAATTTCAAAGGATCATATCAATACTACAATATCCAAAACAACTCTACAAGGAAGTGACCGATCGAGCATGTACGTACCCACGATGGTACACTAGCGCATTCAAGACGGTTGTTCGGTTCGGACGCACGTATAAATCCATGTGGTTGCTCATCATATGATGCATGGTACATTGGCACTACATGTGTTGGTTTGAATGTACGAATGATTCATGTTGAATTCCTGAAACAATCAACAGAGCCATGGAGGTCGGAAACGTTGAGACTTGAGACTCACCAGCTCAGATGCGGCTTGCGCATCTATAAATGGTACAATTCCGGATTCTCCCGTCCACCAGCCACGTGGCGTCTCCCAGCCCCGCACAGGCCACGTCGCCCCATCACCGGAGCCGTCCGATCGCGTGTGGGTGGGGATCCAGCCGTCCATTGGTTTGTTTATGTATAAAATGATTTTTTTTGTGTGTTTCTGTCGGCAGCGCGGGCGGCTTGACCAGCTGGCTAGCTGAGCCAGCTCTCAGCCAGCCGCCCGTGGATCGAATCCCGCCCGCGTGCTGCCTTTTTTTGGTTTTTCTCCCCGCGCTCGCCGACGCGCGCGCTGCGCGCCTGCACGCCCAGCCTCGGCGCGACACGGGCGCGCCAAAGCGGCTAGTCTATTCTATATTACCAGGGGCTACAAGATGCTTCTAAAAAAATTGTCCCACATATAGGGCAACCAGGTTGCGCCACAACCTCCAAGAAAAAGTTCCAAAAAATCTAAAATAAATTAGAAAATCCAAAAAATCTAAAATATTCAAAAAAAATTAAAAAAATCTAAAAAATTCCAAAATGTAACAATAAATTCATGGTGAGGGTCTATAAAAGAATTGAAGTATTAGAAATGTTGACAGTGATGGAGGAGTCACCGCTACGTGTCATGGACCGAGTGTCGCCAAGTAATGTTCTGTCAACTGAAAATAAATTAACTGAAATGGAATATTTTGGTTAGTCTGTATCCAATCTGTATCAATATTTCCTATATATCGTAAAAAAAAATTCAAATGTAAAGTACAAAAATAGATATACATTGACACACTAGATTTTGAAAAGATAATGGAATAAAAATCTGGCCTCTACATCCGGCGGGGATGCATGCGGCTATCAAACTACATATTATATTACAAAATGCAATAAACTTCTGATCAAGAGAGAAAAAAGAAAAAAAAGAAAAACTTTAACATCATCAATCCTATTATAAAATTTCCATCCATGATCAGTAAATATGCCCATGCCAATAGTCTCCAAAGCTTGGCACGACTTGGTATATTCCTCCCTTCATTTGCATGTTGCAGTATTGGCCAATGTCATACTCAATAGGCTCATTTGAAAACAGCTTGTAAAAGGGTGGTATGTTTGCGTATGTAAATAAACAATATCATTTCACACCTAATAAACATAAACAATCTTTTGCGTGCCATAGTCATCAACTAATTTATAATATGCATTAATATTTAATTATCTATTTGATTTTATGTATGATAAATATTCTCTTATAGTAACTAGTATGATATTACTTTTTGATGACTAAGTTGTACTGTCTATTTGTACGTGTTATCTGTAAAACCTTTCGTAATGACCTGTATCAATCCTATATCCATATCTTGAGCAATCATATCGGTATTCGACCATGTTGAAACGGAACGAGCGATACTCACGGATTGTTTGCAGAGTGCATCCACAAGTACAGCATCAGACAATGTTGTAGGTCCTTGCATTCAAAGCATTATACGAGTGATGAGCTATCAAATGAATTGCGATATCTCTCTCTCACTTAAAAAGAGAGAGAATTGATGTAAGGTTGGGAAAGATGTATTGATGATGCGAGAAATATCTGCAACCTCGGATTTCTACCACAACGTTCATAATTTAAAAATGAAATTTTTAAGAGAAAAAAAATTATTTTTTTACTGATATAAGAATATGGTCTATCAATCTATATTTATTTAAGAGAGAAATTAAAATTATTATTATTATTATTATTATTATTATTATTATTATTATTATTATTAAAACAGAGTTGAGTGGAGGCACCACATTAATTCTAAAATACAGGAATTTCCAACGTTAATTAATCGAAGAGAAAAAATGAAACATATACGCCATCAGTTATTGATCGTGGGATCAGATCATAGCAGTTTAGATTAAAGAAATAGTCATTGTCCAACTGCAATAAATAAATAAAAGAAATAGAAGTTCATGCCAAATACAAAGCTCGAAAAGAAATCTATATCAAACATAATAAAACACAATTTCAGAATAAAAAGAATCTATGTCAACACCATGCGCACCACCCAGTTACTTGGACCAAGCAAGTCTCGAGCTTACACTTGAGCTAATCTGATTTGATCAGCTTGACACACACACTGACTGAAACTGAAAACTGAAGAACTAACTGACAGACTGACTAAAGAACAGAAAATGCAGAAAACAAAGATACAAGGTGTGCACCCTGAATTATCTAACAGTTTACAGCCATGAAGATACTGCCAATCACATTCCACATGAGCAAAAGATAAACACCAGCAATAGTTTATTGTTATAAGCTAATTAATAAGAGTAACACACCGGTCAGAGAAGATTTAATTTCTGAGTGATGTTGAATCTTCAGCAGCTCACCATGTCTATTTATATCATTATATCCAATGGTAATACTGAAATGAGTCTCTTGGCGATGGCATCAAACAAGTTATCTGTATCACAGACACTTATCCGCTGTAGTAGTCTTTTGGCAGGTAAATATCTCGAATTGGACTAAACTTTTCGAACGGACCTCGGATATCCTCAGGTCTGCAAAAATTTAGTTACTGGTATGAAACATGGTCAAGAATATTCAAAAAAAAATGGGGGGTGAGGTCAGTATCTGTAACCTGCAGGTTAGCGGGATGTTATGCACGGCCAGGAGGCTTCTGGCCTTGGTCAGTTCTTCCATGGCCACCGGATCCTCTCCTGGGAGGGCTCAGGCGTCAGGGCTCCGGCTTCTTCCCCTTTCACTGTGCCTCCGCATTTCTCTCGGTACCTGCACACGCATACATTGAGCGCCGATCAAAACTCGGCGCCGGCATGGTTCGTTCATCCCATCCACGCATACGCCGCACGGTGGCAACTGGCAAGCAATTCAGAACAAAACAGGTGGTTATTGGTAACATCTAGGCTAGCAATTCAAGTGTAACACCCTATTTTTGAAAACCATATTTTGAAGATAAGATTGTGTTTGGGTGAATCTTTGATCAATTGGATTTGAAAATTTTAAACTTTATTTTAGTTGTGCCATTTAAATTGAGTTGCCCCAAAACTAATTTAAAAAATCCAAAAGCTTGGGCCTATACCCCAAATATGTTATATGAGAGCTACAAAATTCATGTAGTAGTTTGAAATTCAAAACACAACTAATTCATAACATTTTCAAATTTTAAACTGGTATTTTCGGTTTTATAAAATATAATTTCGGATGTTGAATTGTGTACTTATGCATTTAGGGGAATTAAACCCCATTTTCGGCTTGGGCCGTTTGCCCCCCGGCCGGCCCAACTCCTCCTCTAGCCCAGCCCAGCCCACTCCCCCTCATCCCCTACCTCCAGCGGTCCAGGCCCCCTCACGCTCTCTCTCTGCTCCATGGCACCGCCACACTCGCGGGGAACCACACTAGCCCGTGCGCCGCGCCCGCGTCGCACTTCGCCCCGTGCGCCGCCACCGTGTGCCGCCGCCAATCCCGGCCGCCCACGCGCCTAGCCCGGCCTAACTAATTAGCTCTACTAATCACGCAACAAAAAAAACGTTGGCTCAATATTTTCTCGGTGCTCAAGCTTGCACTTTTGCTTGGCCCTTGGCCATCTATTTATACTAGAGACTCCTACTCAAATTAGAACTACTAATTCTAAACAAATTCCAACTCTGGTGCTTCTACTTTAAAACTAGTCCTATTCAAACTAGACAAACCATATCAAGATTAGATCCAACAATCACCCCCTAATCTTGATTCTAATCTCCTGCTGCGACTCCTCGAACTTGACGCAATCCAATAGCTTGATGAATATGTCACTTTGCACAGTCCTCACGTCCATCTGACGTGTTCACAATCTTGACAGGTTGCATCCCAAACTTCTCCTTCAAATCACCTCTGCATACTCGATTCTTCTTCTTCTTTTCGTTCTTCTTCATCGTCTTCGTTTTCTTCTTCTTCATAATATTTTTTTTCTATTTCTTCACTATCGTTCGTGCCATCTTTATCTCCTTCTCCTTCTCTGTATCATCTGTTAAGTCGGTTGGAGTTGCACTTGATGTTCCCCGCTTGAACATTTCAAGTGGTACAAGCTTTTCATGCACTTCTTCTTTACTATGCTCATTGGTATATATGTTCAATTGAATAATATATAACCTATCTTCGGATATTTTTACCTTCATAAGAAACTTCCCACTTTGCTCATAGACCCATAGATCTTCTTGGTGCATGATCACTTTGCATCCGTCTTCGACAAACTGTCCCAAACTGATGATATTTTTCGAGAGGCTCGGTATAAAATATACCTCGGAGAGCACACGTTGTTCTCTGTTCTTGCACAGGAGAAGAATTGACCCCTTCCCCTTTATCTCCACAATTGATCCATCACCAAATTAGATTTGTTCGTTCTTGGAAACTCTCATCTAACTTCTCGAAAAATGACCTTTGCCCAGTCATATGGTTGCTTGCACCATTGTCTAAGTACCACTTTGTGGATGTAGGTTGTGTTTCACCCTCGACACACGACCTCAACGTCACCTTCTCTTTACTTAAAAGCATCACATCATGTACCTTCTGCACATACGTGGAGAGAAGTAGGCATGGTTCATTATCGACGTCCTTATGGATGAGATTCGCCTTCTCTTTATGCCAATCTTGATTACGACGAGGTTTTTGGCACTCAGATGCATAGTACCCATATACATTGCAGTTGAAGCACTTGATCTTGCTCCTATCCTTTGCACCCCCGAAGTTCAGTTTACCGTTGCTTGACTTGTTATCATCTGTGTCACTTGACTGACCGCTGCTGTCAGTATCACTTGATGAGTCATCATTGTCACGACCACCGTTGTCGCGTTGATGTCTACCACAATGGCTGCAAACATTCTTTGACTCGGATCCTTTACTGGAACCCTTATCACCAGCCTTCCTTCCACCACCTCCAGAAAACCCCTCTCCCTTTTTTGACAGTGTCTCCCACTGCGATCGGGTGAGCAACAGTTTCCCTTGGTCCTCTGGATCACCAATAGTGGATTTGATCCATTCGTCGTACGCTTGGTAGCGACCAATCAGATCAGCCAGTGTTAAACTCTTCAAGTCAATACATTGCTCTATCGAGATGACGAGCTGCATGTATTTTTCCGGTGCTGCACGCAAGAAACGATGCACCACTTCAACTTTCGACAATTGCTTGCCCTTATATTTTTCCAGTCCTCGGATGCCTTTGACGATCATCGAGACCCCAGTAGCGAAGGCCGCTACGGTCTCACCATCCAGCATCTTGAGATTCTCAAAATCGCATTTAAGAGACTGTAACTTCGCCTCTATCACGCGATCATGCCCGATGTTCGCCATCTTGATCGCCTCCCATGCCGCCTTCGCCGAGTCCATTCCGGCGATGGAGATCATAAGGCCTTCAGGTATCGCACTGTAAATTGCTGATAGTGCTAGTCGATCCTTCCGGTATTCCACGCCTTCTTTCTTGTACACGTCACCTCCTGGATCAACAGCAGACCATACTTCATGTGCCTTCATCGCTACACGCATCTTGATGGCCCAGATAGTATAGCTGCTCCTTGCAAGTTGCGGGTACGTCGTTGATGGCGGGGCCTCTTGCCTCACCACCGACGCTCCCTCTCCATGCAGTACTATCGACATCTTCTTATGGCGATAACCGAGTTGTACCCAGGCTCTGATACCAATATTGAGCTGCATGCCCTAACCAATTCACCCAAAAGCCTAAGCTGGTGGGGAAAGAAGGGCAATTCACTTATATTTCAACACTCCCCCACACGTGCAGGCTCCCTTAGGCCTCAAACGTGGAATAGACTGGGCGACTTATTTAATTGCGCCGGCCAGGACTCGAACTCGAGACCTCTGGCTCTGATACCAATTGTTGGAAAAATCTTAGGATCAATCCTTCCGGAAACGGACCGTTGATTGACGGAAACACGGGTAGCCGCAGCTGCATAGCTTCATGTACTGCAGGACGTCGCTGCCGGACTGAGGAACGTGAAGAGCACGTCTAGAACAGCGCCCACGTGCACGATCACATGTTGTGCTCATGTTTGGCCTAACTAATTAGCTCTACTAATCACGCTTTTGTTAGGTTTTGTGTCGAATATGTGTACGAGTAGGTTACATGGACTCTGTGTTGTAATAGGCAGGATTGGTTAGTTTTAGAGTCGGACTCTATCCAGGCCTCTACTATATAAAGGAAGGCAGCCCTGGTGTAACCAAAGACAACGACTTCATAATAGTAGCATAGGCAAGAGAGGAGGTCAGCGGCCGACATGTGGCCGTGACCTGGTTAGCCGGTGTGCTGCGGTATTATGGATTGGGGAGGAGCGCCTATAATCAGAGCCCCGCAGATGTAGGCGAAAGCCGAACTGCGTTACCAAACATCGTGTCTCCTGGTGTCTTTCGTGATCTTGCATCGGCGCATGCATATCCTAACAAGTGTGTATCAGAGTCATGGTCGGTAACTCGGAACGTCCTCATGAGATCGCACGGTGTAGGACAGATGGTCCGATGTGTGATGGGGGAGATTGTTGGGTTTAGTCCCACATCGGTTATTGGTGATAGGGGAGCACAACTTAAAAGGTGGAGGCACCCCTCTCCCACCAGGTTAGTCTTTTGGGCTGAGTTGGGCCAGGACCTGGGTTGTGCTTCCAGTTGGGCCAATACATGTGGGGACCTGGGCCCAAGACCGAGTGTTGGTCTTGGGGGAGCCGGATCGTTGGCAGGCCATGAGATGGCAGGATCGCAGCGGGCTCTAATAAGTGGTATCAGAGTTTGGTTGGTGAGGTTGGCCATGCGGAAGATCTAGGGGGAGACACGGGGTTTATGCATACACAGGCGCTGCAGAAAACACCTCATCGGCGCAAGGTGGAGCATAGCGGCAATCGACTATTCGATCGGTGGTGTCGGACACTTCGGGCAGGAGGCTCGAACCGTTCGATGGGCTACCGTTGACGGGGATCTACCAAGGCTAGGTGATCAAGGGTCGACAAAGTAGCCGGCGAGGTCGGCAGGCGACGGCGACAACCTCGGCGTTCGCGATCAGACCGGCAGGCGCGGATGGATGCCGGATAGATCGGAACGGCGGGAACAGTGATGTGACCGGATGTTGCACAGGAGGCGTTGCATCACGACACTGAGGGTGAAGCTGTGTCGTGGATACAGATAGTCAGGGTGCGGCATGTTTTGCTGTGCACGGACGTGGTGCACGGTGGCGGGCTGGGAAGCCTGTTCGATGACTCAAAGATTGAATTTAGAGGTGCAGATTCAAGGGGAGTCAAACAAATATCCAAAGAAGGAATCAACCAGAGGCCGGGTACAAGGTTCACGTAGAACGCTAGAACGACTTTAAGGTGGAGAGACCATATTCTTTAAGGTGGAGTTTGTTAGATTTTGTGTCGAATATGTGTATGAGTAGGTTACATGGACTGTGTGTTGTAATAGGCAGGATTGGTTAGTGTTAGAGTCGGACTCTATCCAGGCCTCTACGATATAAAGGGAGGCAGCCCTAGTGTAACCAAAGACAACAACTTCATAATTATAGCATAGACAAGAGAGGAGGTTAGCGGCCGGTATGTGGCCGTGATCTGGTTAGCCGGTGTGCTACGGTATTATGGATTAGGAGGAGCGTCCATAATCAGAGCCCCGTAGATGTAGACGAAAGCTGAACTGCGTTACCAAACATCGTGTCTCCTGGTGTCGTTCGTGATCTTGCATCGGCAACACATACAACGTCGCCGGAGGCGCGCCCTCGCCCACTTCGCCCCCAGCCGGCGCGCCCCCATTGGCCGGCGAAGCACGCCGTACGCCCGAGCGCCCTCGTCCCTGTGTTTAATCCAAACAATTCCCTCCCCCAGTACAACGATAGTCGCGAGAGCTATGAGTAGGATCTTCCCCTCTCACCTCTCCCCTCTGTCCTCTCGTCTCTCTCGTCTCTCCTCTCTCTCCCGCGCGTTTCCCCTCTAAAAAAGGGGATGGAGAGCCCCTCATTCCCCGCTACCCTCTCTCTCGCCTCCACCCACAATCGGCCGAGAGCCGGCGTCGTCGACGAGCTCCACCGCCGCCGGCGTCCTCCGCCTCGCCACCCAGAGCCACGCCACCAACCCCCGCAGGAACACAGAGGAAGGAGCAACGGAGCGGAGCCCGCGGCGCCCCCTTCTTCCTCTGCTTCCGCGCCGTACATCGACCGCTCGCTCCAAGCTCCCTCCGACCAAACTAACGGTACGGACGTGCTCCCCGTAGCCCCTAGATGCTCCCCCGCCGTTCTTTTTAGCTCTAGCTAGCCTAGCTCTCCGTGTGGATATCCTCCCGAGTGTTGTTTCCGCCTCCGTTCGTCGCACCGCCGTCTCAGCTCATAGGGGTGAAAACGGGTCGGATACGGTCGGGTAGCAGGTCATATCGTATCCTACCCTAATTTATTTTTTCGGATATCGGGTCGGATACGGATAGCTCAAAATCGGGTCGGATACGGTTATGGTTACGGGTATTTGCGGTCGGGTAGAAAACAGGTATCGGATATTACACGGACGGATAGAAATCGGTTATCGGATACTTAGTCGGCCATATGTAAATTATATAGAATTCAAACATTTAACAAAAATAAACTAACACATGATTACTTAGCATCAAAATATGTGATGGAAAGATATAACATAACATAAATATTTATAAAATAAATTAAGTGGAGCTACATGCATCCGTAGCAACATATATGCATCAAGCATGGCATCAAGACGTGCCCGTGCTGGTTAGCTAGGACATGCACGTCAATGCATGCAGCATGCACCATTAGCCATCAGCCCATCACACGTCGTTGATGCACGCGCAGATACGCGGAGCTGCGCTGCCCGCAACGTGCAATCATTGGGCCGCTAGCTAGCCTGGTGGGCCGTTTGCTGGCCTATTGACCCAGGTGGACGGACGACGAAGCTGGATAGTACCATACCAGAAGAGGGGGCAGAGGCCGATCGGATGTGCGGCTATATGAAGAGGCAGGACGCTGCTTCACTCGCGAAGAACTGGTTCTTAGCTCTAATCGGGTACCCGATTTATTTAAAATACCGGGTACCCGTATCCTACCCGTTTTTATCGGGTAGTGTCGGGTAGTCACTCTTCCATATCCGACCCGTATCCATCTAAAAATAAACGGGTAGTACCCGAACCCGTACCCGACGGGTACCAAAAAATAGTATCCATTTTGTGACCGCCATAGAGCCGGGTCGGGTATCCGTCGGGTACTACCCGACCCGTTTTCACCCCTATCAGCTCATCCCGGCTTGGCGCCGCCAAGGAGATTCTAGCCCTATCTCTCCTCTACCCGTAAAACCCAATTCTAGCCCTATCTCTCCTCTACCCGTAAAACCCAAGCACTCCCCCTCTCGTGCCCTGTAGCGCGGCCGCGACGCGCCAAAGACATCGCCGGAGCCGGAGCCGGAGCTCGCCGGACCGGAGCGCACGAGCGAGCAAGCAGGAGCCGAGTGCGCCCCTCTCCCTACTCCAGCAGCCTCTGACAGCCGAGCCCCGCCATCCTTTTTATTTTTATTCCCCCCCCCACCAGAGCCTCTGACAGCCGAGCCCCGCCCGCTTGCTGTGCCGAAGCCCATTACCCAGGGCATTTTGCCCCTGGGATTTTCCCCTTTTCTTTAATACCCGAGAGCTCCTTTTATTATGTTAAAAATAGCAAATGAAGTTATCTTGCTCTGCAAATTTTAGGTAAAATACTTTGCAAGATGCTGGATTTAATGAAAATATAATATGCTACCTTTAGTTGTATTTATTTACTGTAGAAATTTGTGTAGCTCTCATATAAGGTTTAATCAATTAGGAAAATAACAGAAATTGGATTGCCTTGCTATAAATATTTTAAATATGTATTTTAATATTTTGGGGATATTATATGGGTGGTTTATTGCATTTCATCTCCTAAGCATATAGGCATGACCTATTCCACTCATAACTATAAATATTTGTATATAGGCTAAAGAACTAAAAGATGTTGGTTTATTCATCTAGAGAACTAAATAAAAACTTTAACCACAAAATTTATTCTTTCTGTTCTGAATGCTATAAGACATTTAAAGTGAACCCCCCTAGGATTTTAGGTGATGGAGATGAGGAGTTCGACCCATACGAGTGCTACAAGGACGAGGACACTGAAGGGGATGCTGACAACCAGGACGATTAGGAGGGACTCCAGTCGCTTACCTGATTGGGAATGGGCATAGCCGTGGATCCTGAAGTCGCTTGCCTCCTGTTGTTTCCGCTACCAAGTCTCTGACAAGAGCTCACTTTTGGTATTGTAATATTTAGCCTGATCGGCTGCTCAAAACTATGAGCCACCCTGTAATTTACCTGTGATGTAATAATCCTTCCATGTGCGTGTATGAGATGATCCAGCTTTTGTAACTTTACGGTGCCACGCTAGGAAGACAGATCCAGGGATAGCGTAGGTGCACTGAGGTTCCCGGTCCGCAAAATCGGGGGCCGACATCAAGAAACGTGTGGGATGTCCCTGATGAAATAGAATCAACCTCTATATCTAGTACTAGTCCTCACTGTCCAATCAAAGCATCCACCTCACGTTCTTCCTCGCGAAGCGCGGAGAGAGGAAGGAGAAGGAAATGGTTCCTCACCCAGTATCGACGCCGCCGCTGCGCACGAGCTCGATGTCGCCGGTCTCGAGCACGAGTACCCTAACGAGTGCAGAGGGGAGGACGAAAGGGGACTCACGCTGGGCCGGGTTCGGCTAGGCCCGACTACGAAAACCCCGTGCCGTGCCGGCCTAGGCAAGGTGGCCCATTCAAGGCCCAGTGCTAATAAGGACTAAGGTGGAGAGCTGAGAATTTTTTTATGTATTTATTTTTTTTCTTTTATGCAAAATTGTATCACAATTTTGATTTTAGACAGAATTAGGCTCCGGTCGTTCGTTCAAATCGCGACTAGGTAGCTATCGGAATTTGAAGAATCGACCGATATTTAGAGACCGAGCACGGAGGAGAAAGTTGACGCCGGCCCCCTATCGTGCTTTGGAAGCACGACAGGGGCCTATCGCGCCTTCAAAGAACGACAGCGACCAATTGTGCGTCCAAAGCACGACCGAGTGCAGTTTTGCATATTTGTGTATATGGGGTGGTATTATTACGTAAGGGTTTAGCTATAAATATAGAAGTTATTCTCCTTGTAAGGTAGACTAGCAGAGTACCCGTGCGTTGCAACAGAGACAAAATATTTACATTGAACAATATTAAAATAAATGGCAATACTCAGCTTTGCACGAAACAATATAAAATTTGTGGCAACAATTATTACCCAATTGTTATTTCTTATCGAAGGAAGCATGCAACAAAATAAACTTATACTATTTAATAAAATGGGTGTTAGGCGGCGGCGTGCGCTCGGAGGCGATGGGTGGAGGGGCGGTGGGGGGAAACAGTGTCGTGGGCAGAGGTCGTGCGGTATTATGCATGGGAGGGAGTTTTGGAATTTGAATAGTTGATAGAGGGTGTGAGTGTAGCTGATTCCTATTTTTAAGGAGGAGTTCAAATTTCGTATAGAGCATACCACTTCCATAAGAGCCTTTTATTAGTAGAGATAAATAAGTTAGCTCCGCGGAAGATTGGACATGTGTAATAGAATATAAGATTAGATATTTAATTGAATGCACAAGTTATTCCAAAAGTATTGACATAGGAAAGATTGTCTTTAATTCTTACCATTATACGTAATTAGAAAATATTAACTTTAAACCTTTACCGATTAAATTGAGAACATTACAGTTGTTTGATTACTTCGTGTTACATATTTTAATGGCAGAATTATTAACAGCAGTAGACAGATAATCGCATAATTAAATATTATATTCTATATTTATTTGAATTCACAATTTATTGGAATAGGGTCGTGGCATTCGCATGAACACCACGTCGCATGACCGATCTGCGACGGAGAACCTGTGCGTTCGGTGTGGTGGGGTAATGACATCTACAGAGGCATGAAGTGTCAGGTCATGTTGGCAAAGTAAAGGTTCATCACTGCGCATAGATGTGCCATGGTAACTATCGTAATGCCTCAGGTACAAGTTCACAACGGATAGGGACATAAACGTGCCAGTAGCAGTACGAAGATGACACAAAGATGGTACATACAAAATCACTGCCGTCCTCGCACCTGCCTCGTACCCTGCCGCTGCTGATCTCTAGCCCCGCGGTGGCGCACCTGATCTCGGGAGTATGTGAGTGGGTCGCGTGGCCGAACTCCTCGGCTCTCCGAGGCCTCCCCATATCGACAGGTGTGGTGGGTCGTCAACTAGATAGTCATCGAGATCAAATGGCACGCTCTCGTGTGGTGCAAAGCTGTGAGAATCATCTAAAAAATAAATGAGTTTAGAAATTATACAACCACATGCAACTTGCAATGTCGTAAGCAAAGGTCATTATGTGCATACCATCATAGGAAGTAGTGATGCTCTCCTCGACGCCCATACCGTAGGACGGTGCAGTGCTAGTGCCGGCACCGTAGTAGGGCGGTGCAGCGCTAGTGCCGGCACCATAGTAGGTGGGTGCGCTGGTCTCGCTGGCACCGTAGTGCACTTGCCAAGGTGAAGGATCTCCGGTGGACCACTCGTCCCCCTGAGTGGGGACGTCAGCGTACGCCGCTGCCGTTTGCTCCCACGCCGTATTGGGTGCCGACGGCACCATTGTTTGGTCCCACCCGGACCAAGATCCACCCCGTAGGAGTGGCGCGGCTGCTGGGCATAGAATCGAAAGCGCATAGAACATAACATTGACAGGCAACGAGCTCTGCTCAATATCGTTAACCGACATGCAAAAACGAACGAGGGCGATCATCAGGCAAAAGAGATGAAGGCGGAGGATCTATCTCAACTCTCAAGTCTGAACATACATACCAGTTATCTGGATCTTGACGAAGCTACAGACAGTCTCTCAAATGGAGGAGCTTCGATCCTTTGGATTTGCTTGACAAGAAATCCTTCAGTTGTGCTAGTTCCTGATGCTGGAAGAAGTCCCAACATTAATTTTCTTCAACGATGATATATCAGAGAGGAAACAGGCCGGGGGCAAAATAGTTAAAGATGCGAGTACTCTACTCACCGGCCTTCCGAATTCCAATAGCTAGCTTGACCTTCTCGATCGTCTTGTGCGTTTCTGAATCTGTAACCTTCAGTCGTCTCATGGAAGCTGCAAGTAAACGAAGCTTTTAGCCTTGGAACGTGTATGTGGATATCAATTATTGTCCAGCAAGAAGCTCTAACATCTTAGATATATTACATATTAGTTTGGCCGCCTAGGTGGCGTCTAGCGCCTTGCCTAGGCGCTAGGCGGCCCCTCTCCGCCCGCCTAGCACCTCAGATAACACTTATCGTAACAGCAATTTACCTCAAAAATAGTGTAACATAACTAAAAGTTGCAATAGCACAACAACAATAAATAAAACTTCAAGAAAACGGTTCAATGGGCGACAAATGCTTATGCGGGTGACCTTGAGACCATATTATCCACATAAGGTCATAATCGTAATTCCAAAGAGAAAACGAAAGAAAGTAACGAGAAGGTAATAAAACAGTACGTGGAACGGATTGCATTTTCACATAGGAGATAATAAAGTAGTTACGTTTACCTAATTAGATAAAAGCGATGCAATTTACCAAATTAGAGCCCTCACCAATGGCATGAGCCAAAATTCCCTAATTTTTATGCCTTTTTTTATGCGAGTACTAATCCTGGCAATATTTTTAAGTGGACTAGTACATACGAAAAGTCGATGGTTTGTTTGGGGGAAATTGCCTAATGCTATTCTCAAGAGATGGCCTCACTTATTTGCCACTTTGGTTGATTTGTTAGTTCATTAGTTTGTTGGTTTGCCTATAAAATATAATTTTTTTAGTTTTTAATCTTTTTTTGTTTTTGGGCGTCACTATACCCACAATTTAAGAAAATAAAAAAATCTAAAATCTCAATCAATTATCTTTTACAAATAAAACCAACAAACCTGCAAACCGGTAAAAAAAAAAGACCATCGTCACTGCCGCCATCGTCGTTGTCGCCGCCGTCGTCGTCACTGTTGCCACCACAGTCGTTGTCGTCGTCGCCGTCGTGGCCACCGCCGTCGCACTCGCCGCCGCCGCCGTCGCACTCGCCGCTCACCATCGCATGCGAATGTGAGCAGACTAGAAACCGAAAAATGGTTTCGAACTATGGCGTGCACTATATATAGTGGTTTGTCAGAACATAAAATTAAGAGGTAATTAATGGTACAATTTGATTTGTTAATTAATGATAGATTTTAAAAAACTAATTAATAATGCATGCAACGAGCTGGTGTGTCGAACCAAGTAGGTCCAAACTGATCCATGCATGCATGTATAGCTTTTCTTAAATTACACTGTAGGGTAGTGTGTGTATATGGAGTATAAAATATCTTTTGAGCAATATTTGAGCGTGGATAACTCTATAGTCTTTTCTTAAAGAAAATTAGTCATGTCATGGATCGTCATGACTCATTCATTTGTAAGGTTATTACTCATGTCTTCCAACCAAATTTCGGAATCCGTTACACGAGAGCAGCCTGTGAGGCTGTGATACGGCTTGTTCACTCGAATGGTGGATGCTGGTAGAACAATCATTGTCCAGCATGCATGATGCATTATTTGAAAGGACTGCCTCAGTTATCGCTTCAGTATTGCCTCTGCTATAAAGGGAGGCGATCCAGGTGTAATTAAGAAATAACGACTTTGTATCGGTATAGGCTCGCAGATGGTCGTGGCCGGTTTGTGGCCGCGACCCACGGCGGCCGGCTGCGTTGATTGGAGAGGAGCGCTCATAGTCAAACCCGCAGATGTAGCTTGAGAGATGAACCGCGTTATCAAATATCGTTCATTCGTTGTTGTTTCTAGATCGTATCAGGTCTCGTTTTCTAATGGATATCATACCTGTTCGAAGATGCTCATGGGTCATGGCTTCATGCGTTTCTGAAAGATGAACCAGGCAGGGGCTCCCGCAATATGTATATGTGCTGAACGGGCGTTTTTTTTATTATTATTATTCTCGATCGGTTAACCGACTACAGACTACTGACTATTTCTTCTAGGCCTCCAAGCCCACGTTGTTATTGTATTCAAGTTGTTGCTATCTAGGAAATGTAATTTCCTTCTTGACTAATATTTAATTTCCTATAGGTTCTATAAATTTATATACTTCATCTTTTTTGAGAAGGACATGTTGGACTGGAAAAAGGATGACCCAAGAGCGAGGTCATTTGAAAATTCACATAGTTTAGTTATTCTATTCAAAATGATCGATGGTAGGAAATTAAAATGAAAGCTGGGCAAGTAGCGATAATGAGATTAATCATGCTAGCTGATGCAGCACTTCTAGCAGCCATCCGAGGAAAGATGCATCCGTGAACTTTTTGTCAGTTTTTACCCTGCTGCTAATCTGTAGTTAACCAATCTGTAGTTAACCAGTCACCATCGAAACTAAATTGGGTATGGTAGGGAGTGTATAAGGACTCTTTTACGGTACCTACAAAAAAAATACTACCATAGCAGTATATTTTAGATCCGACCGTCCGTTTTTGTTAGGACATTTTAGTCTTTTCTTTCATGGCATGCACGTACAGAAGGAAACAATTGGAATCAAAATAATTAATCGCATGCATGGAAACTAATTGGATGCATCAGGTAATTCACACATGGAAACAAATTAACATGATCAGGTAATTAACGCATGGTAATTAATGCACCCCATAATTAACGCATGGAAACAGATTTGCATACACAATTAACGCCATGGAAAGATGCATCATCCTAGTATGGAAATAAATTAGTGTAATTAGTTGTGTCATAGCAACATGCATCATGCCGAAGGAAACTAATTGCATGCACCATGCGTGTGATGCCATTGAAATTGGAGTAATTAAAGTCATCCATGGAAACTCAATAATCCAGCGATTTGCATTTTTTGGTTAGATATAAACTTTTCCCAATACGATTCCTTGTTTGGAAAAAACATTCAATTCTTGAAGAAACCATTCAAATTCTCAACCTTTTTGAATGATTTCATACTAGTCATAGTCGATTTATCGAGAAACCTTCAATTCTTGAAGAAACCGTTCAAATTCTCAATCTTTTTGAACAATTTCATGCTAGTGATAGTCGATTTATCGAGAAACCATAGCGATTTTTCTTTTTCAAAAAATTTGTTCGATTTAAATTTTTCGTATTTTCCTTGAATTTGGAAGGGAAATAAAAAAACTCATAAATTTAATGCGTACAAGTATGAACTATTAAATTAATCACAACGCATATATATTTTAATCTATAATTTAATAGCTTACTTATTTTTCATGGCATTTAATTTTATGAAAAGTCAATTATACCCTGCCGAGAGATATACTACGTTTGTAGTATAATATACTAACTTTGCAGTATAAAAAAGTTACGACTAATCTAAACCTTTCGATCAAGGGGAGTGGACGGCTCATATTAATTAGTATGTACCGTAAAAGAGCCCATTCAAAAATAGTTTCAAAAAACTCATGTTAATCTGCCTCGAGCCTTCCATTGGTCATTAACATGCGTTGATTAGTGGTCCACAGGGAAAATAAAAGTGAAAACCTCAGCAAGGTGTTCGCTAAGGTGCTGGCCAACAGGCGGGCACCACGCGCTCTTGTAGCATCTGGTCTCCCCGTGCCAGAGCGCCTTCATCAAGCGTCGCAGCATTCAGGATAACTTCCTGGCGGTGCAAGGGGCGGCCCAGCACCTGCACGGCAACAAAACGCCAGCTCACTTCTTCCAGATGGATTTCGCCAAAGCCTTCGACTCGGTCCATTGGGGCTACTTGCTGGAGTGCCTCACCTTTCTTGGCTTCGGCTCCCGCTGGCGGAATTGGATTTCCACCTTGCTGAGCTCTGCCTCCTCGGCGTTTTGCTTAACGGAAAGCCTTCGACTATTTCCGTCATCACAGGGGAGTGTGGCAGGTGGACCCAATCTCATCGATGCTCTTCATTCTGTTCATGGACCCGTTGCAGAAGCTTCTCCGCGCGGCCGGTAACTTGGGGGCCATCGCTCGCATCCCCAGCTCGGGGGGCTGATGTTCACCTGTCCCTCTATGCAACGATGCGGCTGTCTTCCTTCCTCCGGGGGAGGGAGATGTTGGTAACCTCTTCGAGCTGCTGGATCACTTCGGTTGAGCGTCGGGTCTGGCTGTTAACCCCGAAAAGTGCGGTGTCGCTCCTATTGCCTGTTAGGGGGACCTGGTAAAGTTGGCCCTCGCCGATTTCCCGGGGTCGTGCCTTGCCTTCCCTTGCATGTACCTGGGGTTGCCGCTGCACTTGAAGCGTCTGCCCGGTTCGGCTTTCTGGCCGGTCATCCACAAGCTGCAAACGCGACTCTCCAAGTGGAAAGGCTGGCTCCTCTCTAAAGCTGGCCAGCTTACTCTCGTCAAGGCGGTCCTCTCCGCCATCCCCACTTACACCCTTGTGGTGTACTTCCGGGTGCCAAAGTGGGTCCTCAGGCATTTCGACAAGATTCGCAGGGCCTTTCTTTGGAGGGGTGCAGAGTCGGCTTCTGGTGGCCACTGCTTGGTGAACTGCGGGAGGGGAGGTTCATCTGCAGGCCTAAATCCCTTGGGGGATTGGGAGTCCTCGATTTGCATCGTTTCAGCCGACCTCTTCACCTTCGCTAGCTGTGGATGCGGAAGCAGCCTAACCGGGGGCCTCTGGGATGGGTCCCGTCCACCTTGCGACAGCACCGACCTAGCCTTGTTCAGCGCGGCTACCGTCACTACCATTGGGAATGGTGCTTCCACAGATTTTTGGGAAGATCGGTGGCTGCATGGCTCGGCCCCAGTTACTCTAGACCCCCGGGCCTTTGCTGCATCTTCGTGCAAGAAGGGCACGGTCTTCGAAGCACTGCAGAACCACAGTGGGCTGCGTGAGCTCCCAGCGGGGCCTTCTCCACCAGTTCGGCGGACAGGCTGCAGTTTCAAGGTAGCACCAGGTGGGCGGTGGCGAACCTGTTGTGGGCTGCCAGGGCTAAGCCAAAAGCCAAGTTCTTTCTGTGGTCCTTCTGCCACAGCAGGGTGAACACGGCGGACGTATTGGCCAAAAAGGGGTGGCCCCACAACCCTGGTCGAGCAGGAGTCGGCACCCCATTTGGCAACCTCCTGCACCTTCACCATGGGGATTTGGGTGAACCTCCTGAGCACGCAGTACTCAGGACTGCCACTCCCTTATACGCCTTTCTCCGACTGGTGGGTCTCGTGCGCCTCTGGCCGCAAGGAGGCTCGTCGACGCATCAGTGGCCTCGTCTGCACTACGTTATGGCATGTGTGGAAAGAGCGCAACAGGAGAATCTTTCAGACGTCGTCACACTCGGCCCTTCGGGTCTTGGACGCTATAAAGGACGACCTCCGTGCCCTGGGCTGGCCTTGGCGGCCCCCAGAGGATGGGCCTGACCCCGTTGTATAGTCCTCCCGTCTCCGTTCCAGGGCTTCCCACCTGGCTTCTTGTACATAAACCTCCTTTTTAATAAAAAATGGCAGAGCGCCTGCCTCTTTGCTCAAAAAAGAAAACCTATGAAATTGGACGTGTGATTTGTGAAGGTACACACTCATATCATACAAGCATGTGATCGACCACCTTCTTAAGATAGATCTGCCGTTATGTTTTTTCTCAAGCAAACAATTTTGTCATAACATTACTTGAAGTTAACACGAATTCCACTTCGTTTCTCCTTAAAAAAAAAACCAAAAAAAACGGAGTTACAGTTTTTAGTACGACACAAAATAGTACCAACAAAAACCTTCAGCAGCAAAATAGTCCCACCAAAAGAAACTAACCAGTCCCTCAAAAAAAAAAACTAACCATCTTTTGAATGTTTATATATACTAGAGGCCAACTGACAAGAACTCCTACACACTATATATAGTACTCTCTTAGTCTTGGATGGATCGATCGATGAAATTTGAAGAAGAGTGCAAGATAGGTGTTTGAAAGACATACCTGCATGCATACTCTAAAGAAACAGCAATTCGTAGCAAGAGAGTTGGTTGGCGTTGCCGGTTTGCGCTGAAGTAGCGCTATTTGATTCTCGGTTGAAGAAACAACCATTTATTACTTGTTGGCTTCGATATGCTTCCCTTCCTGTCACAGTATACTTTTTTATGTTAGATTAAATTGGGTTAAGCCCATTTAATTTAATTATTTGTAATTCCGAGGCCATGTAAAATACTAGGAGTTAGTACCGTACGGAAAATTAAGAGAAGGATCGACTAACTTAAATAGTTGGGTCGTGTGTCTCTTAATTACAAGGTTGGAAAAAGGAAAAGAGAGTACCACACGCGCCGCGTGCGCCGAGCCGAGCACGGTGCATGGCTACGGAAGGTTTTTCCATTTTGGAAATAACTCGGCTGCCTTATTACCAGACACGGTTGATGACTGGTAATGTACGCACGTCTGCTCCTGGCTGGCGCGCCTATATAAGGGATGCGCTCCTTTCCTTCCCGACACATTCCATACTCCCACTTTCTTCTGTAGCGCTGCATCTCTTGCCAGCAACTGACGGTTGATGGCTTCCGTTTCGAAACCGACGCGGTTGATGACTGGTAACGTACACACATCTGCTCCTGGCTGGCGCGCCTATATAAGGGATGCGCTCCTTTCCTTCCCGACACATTCCATACTCCCACTTTCTTCTGTAGCGCTGCATCTCTTGCCATCTCCTGCTTTGTTCCCTGCGAGCACAGGCGAACCGAGCGAGCAGGCCTCCGAAACCTCGTCCCTCTCGTGGTCTTTCTCGGGATAGAAGGCCGATAAGGTTTTTGGGGAGCGCTTCTGCGCGTGACTGCTCTGTTCCTGAAGACTGTACTGTACTAGGAGGAGGTGCTGCTGCTGTATGTCTACACTGCATCACGATCGTCTGCACCAACCTGTCTGCACTGCATCAACCGTCTTGTCTACACCAACCTGTGATCGTCTACATCGACAGTCATGGCGAATGAGAATGAGCATGTCATTCCTCCGCTGGCGCCTGCGCCCGTAGTGGCTCCGGCTCCAGGGTATATTCTCCTATACTCTGTGTTCCTTTTTATCTTTTCTTGTTCAATGTTCATTGCGTATGAGATAGATATGTTGTGTTATATCTAGTACCTGTGATTTTGAACTGGAATTGTATTTCTCTTTAGTCATGCTTTACATAATTATTTTGTGGATTAAAATATTGAGAAAATTCCTAATATCTCCAACAATCTAAAAACCTTATGCTAGGAATTTTTCGGTCACTGGTTTCGCTGCCGCGCTTAAGCCAACTGTGTTTGATGGTGCAAATTACAAACGTTGGTGCGCCAAGATGATTTTATGGTTGACTGCCATGAACATTTTTCATATTGCGCAAGGTAAGCCAACGCCTGAGGCAGGGCTTTCTCCTGAAGAGGAGATAGCTTTTGCGGCTGCGGATAACTTGTTTAGGGACGCCGTGATTAGCGTTTTTGAAGAAAATCTTGTGGAAGTGTACATGATTTTGCCTAGTGGTAAAGAACTGTGGGATGCACTAGAGGCTAAGTTCAGGGTTTCTGAAGCGGGCAGTGAACTATATGTCATGGAGCAGTTTCATGGCTACAAGATGGTCGATGATCATTCTGTAGTCGAACAGGCTCATGAGGTTCAAGCGCTTGCGAAAAAACTTGAGAACTTTACCTATGTATTGTCTGACAAGTTTATGATTGGCTGCATCATTACGAAGCTGCCACCTTCTTAGAGGGATTTTGCCACTACTCTAAAACATAAGAGACAAGAGTTCAGCGCTGTTGGTCTCATTGGGTCTCTAGATGTTGAGGAGAAGGTAAGGGCAAAAGATACACGTGGAAAAGAAAATGGAAGTTATAGTGCCAATCTAGTGCAAAAGAAAAATTTCCAATTCCACAAGAAGAATAAGAACAAGTCTGACAAGCCTGACAACAAGAACAACGCCATTCAAACAAATAGCTTTAAGAAGAAGAAGAATAAAGGGAAGGGAAACTGCTTTATCTGTGATAATCCTGATCACTGGGCTAAAGATTGTCCTGATCGCAAAGATAGTCAGAAAATTTCGTCAACGTTGTTATTGGCAATACTGAGGCAGAAACATCCGGGTATGTAACAATACCTACTATTCTTTCAGTATATCGTTCACCACATTGGTGGGTTGACACCGGGGCCAATATACATGTTTGTGCTGGCATGTCTATTTTCTTCTTACCAGGTCGTAGGGGCTGCCTCAGTGCTAATGGGTAATGGGTCGCAGGCGTTTGTACGTGGAGTCAGCACGGCTGATCTGAAGTTTACTTCAGGCAAGGTCGTGCGACTGAAGAACATGCAACATGTATATGCAATAAATAAAAACCTTATCAGCTGATCTCTACTACGTAGAGATGGTTATAAGTCTCTGAGTTCAGAAATCCAGAGCCAAATTCAGCCATACCTAAGTCTCTGAGTTCGATGAGGCTATACACAGGGGGCAACACCGAGCTGTGGAAGTAAAGTTACCACAAAGAGAGGCTAGAACACGGTCCCTCATCGTCTTTCAAGGAAAATTCCACCGAAACGTGGTGCTTCCCAGCACGAACACACAAGGGAAGCAAAAGTTGTATCGTCACAATCGTCATGGTTCTTTCGACGGTTCCCAAAGGCAAAGAACTTTGCCAGGCTCTTCTAAGACCGCTTATAGCTTATGCGAATTAGGAAAACCAACATTTTGAAAATCAAACAAAAAATTCTTTTGTTGGATTTTTGTCTCATAAACATATCATGCTTGTGTTATGCTTGGTTTTCTTTGTTGTGACACAGGTTTAATTGTGCCAATGACTTTTCTGGCATTTTAACGCTAAAACAACGCGGTATTGTGAACTTATCAGCTGAGAATATCCCAGTGTTTATTATCTACGTGCTTGGGTAACTTGGCACACTTCTCATTTGACATGTAAGCCGTGAACAATCCGGTGCGCTAAGAATATACTAGCGCCTTGTCAAAGTCTGGCCGAGAGCTGGTCAACAGTTCTCATTGGCCTAAGACCATTAGAGGATGAAAGGCAGGGCAAAATTGCCCACCGTCATGCTGAGAATATCCTGGTGTTCATCTTCTATGTGCCTTGGGTAACCTGGCAATTTTCTCTTTCGACATGCAAACCGTGAACATTTCGGCGTGGTCGGCTGCCTTCTCCTCCTCGTCGGCGCAGGCCCAAGCCCGACCCAGCCCGGCCTGCCTCGGCGGCGGCCGTCTGAATCTTGCAACCGACGGCGCGATGGGAGGTGATGTGGTGGCGGCTTGTCGTGGCCTGCGGTCTTGCGGCGGCCAGGGACAAGGGTCGCGGCTCCCTCCTCGTCTTCGTCGGCTGCTTGCCGGCGGCGTCGCCCGTGGCGGCGGCTCCTCGGCGGGCCATGGCTCATGCTGGCGACGTGCTGCCGTCGGTGGTGCGGTGGCGGCGTCCCTACGGTCTGGGGCCGCCAGATCTGGCGGTGACTTGCTCTCCGGCGGGTCCCTAGCGACGGCCTGCCCCGGTGGCGGTCCCTGGCGGTGGCTTGCTCTGGTGGTGGTCCTAAGGTTGATTCGCTTGGGCGATCTGGCGGTTCGTCGTTGGTGCTGATCTTGGATGGCTAAGCGGTTACTTCTCGTAATGGCGTCATCATCTTTTGCAGTGGCTCCCATTCCAAACCAATGACCTGAGTCACCTTGGCATCGACTCACTGAATCGCTTACCTGTGTGACTCATCCCGTCTTCAGTTTGATCCTGCGGATTTTGGACGTGTGCCTGTTGGCTTTTTCGCGACACTGTTGTTGTGGGTGTGCGACTGAAGAAGGTATGCTTGTCGCGGAGTTTGTGGCTGTTTGCAGTTGGCCAAGGTTGGGAGGTATGGTGGCAACTGGCTTGGAAAGTTGGGGGAGGTAGCACTGAGGACTTCGTTTGGGCGGTGCTTTTTGGTACCAGTTCGTCAACTCCGGGGAGAAATCCCTAGATCTGGTCTTAGTTGGTTGTATCTGGCAATGATGGCAATGTTTATCTTCCCCTTGTTGAAGGCATTGTCTGGAGTTCGATGGATTTCTCTACAAGGTGAAAACCTATGCTCTGGCCTTTGCTGGTTGGATCATGGCAGCGGTGGCACGCTTGCGTGTCGTTTTTTTCTTGGAGGCGTTGCTTTTGGAGGACCCTCTCGCGATCTAAGTGTTGCTATGATGGGGCATGATTTTGAAGACTATGTTGTGGTGTAGTTTGCTTCGGCGTGATATTTGTTGTCATGTCGTTTTTTTTCTTCTTTAATAATTTTAGGCTGTGTGCATTCTGGCTATGCAGAGGCCGGAAGTGGTCTTAGTGTGATTGTATCTTCTCGATCTAATTGTCTAAGATCAATAAAGCTTCCATTGTCAAAAAAAAAAAAAAAGAATATGCTGGCGCCTCGTCAACGTCTGGCCGAGAGCTAATCAACAGTTCTCATTGGCCGGACAGCATTGGAGAATTTGAGGCAGGGCAAAATTGAACGACGTCAAGCTGAGAAAATCCCGGCGTACCACGGGTCGAGAATATTCCGATCCTCTTTTCAATATCCCACCAGCGACGATACCGAAGAAAATCCCGGCGTCCCAAAGTTGGGAATAATTCCAAACACTTTCATCCCGACACAACCCGAATGTCCAAGCTGAGAAAATTCCAGCGATTCATCGTCCTCCGAGGGCAATTCTCTTGCCCCGCGCTTTCCTAAAAAATTCTACACCGATCCCGATCCCTCCTTCGTCTTTCTCGAAACCGGACCGGTGAGGGGCATTTGTTGGGCATAAAAAATATAATAATATGTTTCACGGCAAAATAAATAAATAAATCATGTGCATGTGCCTGTGCATTTATTTATTTATTTTTGGACTAATTAATTAACTAATTAATTAATTAGCGTGCCCCGGATGCGTCTAGAAGCTCCTAAAAGAGATAAACGGGAGAGTCTTTATCTGTTACTCGCAGAACCACCAAACAGGAGATATTTTACCCCTATTTCCGGATAAATCCAACAGCTGTGCGTCCAAATAAGGCCCTGTTTGGCAACAAAGTATTTTTTGTAGTTTCTAAGCAAAATCATGGTTTTGGAGAATACCATGATATTTTATACAATGGGGTGTTTGGTTGTAAAGTATTTTTAAAGTTTTAAAAACCATGGTATTGACAAAACCATTATATTTTTGGAGTTTTGGAAACTCCAGTCTGGACCTTTGTTTTCTCACTGTTTTCTCACAGTCGGGGCACGCCGCAGCGCACCGAGAGGGCGAGCTGCATGCGGCGGGAGAGCGCGCGCATGTCCAGCACGAGCCCGCCATCGGCCATGGCCTGCCCGCCCACCGAGTGCCCGTTCCCTCGCGCCGCCACCGTCAGGTCGTCGGTGAGCGCCGCCGCGCGTATTGCGCTCGCCACGTCCTCCGCGCTCGCCGGCCGGACCACCGCCGCCGGCCGCGCGCTCACGAGCCCGCCGAAGTCCCTCGCCGCCGCGCACTCCGCCGCGTCGGCGGCCACCGTGGGCTCGGCGGCGTCCGGCTCGGCGGCCGCGGCGGCGTGGTCCATGTACGCGAGCATCATCTTGGCCGAGCTCTCTGCGCCGCGATGTCGCTGTGCGCTCGCTTCACTTGCGCGCTGTCCCTGCCTCTCTCGTAGTTGTTCGGGTCGAAGGGTTTATATCGAGTGGACAGTAAAAAAATGACACTAAAAAAATATGGTTGCTGCATTTTTTTTTAAAAAAAAGCTATCATCCACCGCTTTGCATTGTGCAAATCTAAAGCATATAGTTGATGTAAAATTCTTACAAACAGGCTAGCGCAATGAAGAAATATCATCCTGTGGATATTCACAATGCAGTTATTTTCACAAAACCTCGTCTTTCTAGCAACATTGATCTATCAGCAAACATGTGGTCCTTAAAACTTTGTTGCCAAACAGTGCGTAGTTTTGAGACAAACCATGGTTTTCAATGAGGTTAGGTAAAACCAGGGCCGGTCTTGGTATTTTGGAGGCCCGTGGCGACAACTTATATGGAGGCCCCATCCACCTCCTCATATATATATGTTTATGTATATGTGTGTGTGTATATATATATATATATATTTATATTCG